>JAWZYT010003871.1:25000-26679 GCA_034508575.1 Petrolisthes manimaculis | reverse complement strand
GTGTTGGCTATGCTACTTCCCCAGACCAATCATACGACCGAGGAACTCATCAGTCTCCAGACACACACTCCAAGACCGAAGATCATCCCACTTCCACCTCCATTTCTATCTCCACCTCCACTTCCTCCACCACCACCACCTCCACTTCCACCCCTGTGAGTAATAAGCCTCTGATGCCCAGCCGGGACACAGTACGAGAAACACTGCCTCCAGTCACCAAAACCACCACCACGTCAGAACCTTCTTCACCTGTCCAGGCCTTCAGAATGCCACCTAAGAAACAGCAGTACCCAGGTGGAGGACGGTCACCCCTTAGTGTACTACGGGCTGCACTGTCCTCCCATACTCCTCTACCGGGAGACACAGCAACTCAAACAGCGTGTCATCCTCAGCTGCCCGTCACCACATCACCCACCATCACCTTACCTTCAGAACTCCCCCTCAACCCGGAGTCAAGTGGACCTAGCTCTCCACATCTCAATATTCATCACCTTTCACTAAGTCATCACAGTCGCCCTCCTTCCCACCTCACCCCGCAAGGACTGGGGGCTACTCCCTTCCATCGTCAACATTCTACTCTCACAGATGATTCATTAAGAGAAAAAACTCCTACTCCCTTGCTTGGTGGACTGCCAGCCTGCCCCGTCACCCCTACCACTGATAGTAATCCCCTAGACTTGTCGCAGCCACAGATCCTCCCCACTGCCACCAACCCTGACACTTCCCCTCTCAATCTATCTCAGAGGCTTGGTGTTGGTGTTGGTGTTGGTGTAGGTGTTGGCGGCGGTGGTGGTGGTGGTGGAGTTCCTGCCGAGTCATGCTTCGTCAGTCACGGGGAATCTCAGCCCTCCATCCCCTCCTCACACCACCTACTAGTTCCTGGATCTTTACTACCTTCTTCCGTCCATTTCCCGCTGCCGCCACCATTACCCTCATCTCCTTCGCCCCGGGGAAATGTACTGCGACGAAAATCGGAGGACATCACGCATCTCGACCCAAAAAAATATAAGACCCGAAAAGTAGCCCCTCCTCCACTTATCCCTATTCTAACCCCAGAAGATCTCTCCTCCACTGGTACTCCTCCCACCACGTCCTCTGCTTCCCCTCTCTCTTCCTCTGATCATCCAGTCGTCTCTACTCTTCCAAATTCACAAACTCTCCCTCCACCGTCATCTTTCCCGCCCCACCAACACCATCACCACCAACACCATCAACAAAGTCACCATCACCAGCATCACCAACACCACCACCACCAACACCAACACCATCCCTCACGATCTTTCCTCCCTCCGACCATCACCACCACCACCCCAACCACAAGTACTCACATACCTATTGTTCTGCCTCCTGTTTCCCTCCCACAC
Organism: Petrolisthes manimaculis; assembly: GCA_034508575.1. Taxonomy (NCBI): domain Eukaryota; kingdom Metazoa; phylum Arthropoda; class Malacostraca; order Decapoda; family Porcellanidae; genus Petrolisthes; species Petrolisthes manimaculis. The sequence goes on along the minus strand of JAWZYT010003871.1, from coordinate 25,315 downwards.
TCCTCAGCCTACACCAAAATAGTGCCAAGTGCAGTAGTTGTATCCAGTTGTAATGTCCTCACCAGCCAAGCCTCCTCACCCAAAAACTCCCAGTCTTCCCAATCCAACAACAACAACCACACCCCTAACAACAACAACAACAACAACAACCAGTCACCATCGTCATCACCACCAACATCATCATTATTATTATCATCAACGTCATCACCATCATCTCAGCATCAGTCTTCTCCTCCTCCTCCTCCTCCTTCCATCCCACAAAACACCACCACAACATCATCATCACCTCACACCTCCCAGCCTTCCCTCGTGGCC
>JAWZYT010003871.1:10000-20000 GCA_034508575.1 Petrolisthes manimaculis | reverse complement strand
AGATGATCACTGGATATAAAACTAACAGGAATGAGGATGTGAACGGGATATGCTCTTCTTGAACAATATAGAGGATGTACTGTAGCCTTCACAAAGCAAGCAAGACTAGAAGGAACAACAGATCAGATAGCAAAGTCATTAATAGCCAGACATGTAGATAATATAAGACAGATATAAGACAATGTAGTACAGCTGTCCTTCTTTTCTCTGACTAAGATAATTTTTCTCTTTGGCCATTACACACACATACACACTTACACCGAGTGACCCTATAGCTTGACCGTCTCCAATGACACATCCTTATTTACAGTTATGGTAAGAGGAGAGCAGAAACCATTAACCCTTTCCTCTCTCTCTAGCATCACAGAGAGAGAGAGAGAGAAAGGGAGAATAAACGAATAAGGAAGCAGGGAGAGGAGAGACAATGGAAGAGAAGGAAAAAGGGGTGGAGCCCAAAACTAGACCTTCCCCTTTTCAAACGGGAAATAAGGCAACAATCACTCTAGCCATTTCTGTCAACTCTTGAGTTTGAAATAGATATGAGCAGAGGAAATACACTTGCTTTCAGGATACTTAAAAACTGACTCCCTAAGGGCTATAGGCTTGTCTCCACAAAGAGAGACCATACAAATAAGACCAGGCACATCAGTATCATTCCCTGTATAGATATAAGTGTATAAATAAATTAAGCATTAACTAAGAAACTTGTGAAGTCAATTACCTAAGAAAACAACCACGTCTTGCTACGCTACCTAATACAACAACAACAACAACAACACTACTACAAGTCCAAGTTACCAGAGCCTGAACGAGTTAAAGCCTTACATAACAGGTACAAGGTCAAAGTAGGTTCCATTTTACCCATAGAGAGAGAAACACCTTGCAGCATTGTTCTCCCCAGTCACTGACCTATTATACACGTCAGTTTCCTTATATTGATAACCCCATCCATTTGTTAATGCAGATAAGATAAAATAATGAGAGAGAGAGAGAGAGAGAGAGAGAGAGAGAGAGAGAGAGAGAGAGAGAGAGAGAGAGAGAGAGAGAGAGAGAGAGAGAGAGAGAGAGAGAGAGAGAGAGAGAAAGCGACTCCTCCCAACGGTACCAATGGTTAATATTCCCGACAAAGTGATGGATGATGTAGAGGAGGAGAAAGGCCCCCTGCATCCCTCAACCAAGATCTGTTTGTATGATGAATGAGACCCTTTAGGCTTAACTTTACATAGAGGGAGGAGGAGGAGGAGGAGAAGGAGGGAAGAGCAAGGAAAGGACACGAGTACTGACTGATGTTACAATGATTAAGGAAACGGGAGTAACCGGGTATTATTGTTCCATACAGAATACTATGATGTAGGATATAGTCGCCATGTCAAGTCCCGCATCGAGTTAATAAAAAGTGAGCCATTTGAGGGAGTTTTGTGAATCCTTTCCTTCGCATATATTTACCTTTTCGGGGTCATTTCATTGGAAGGTGTTTGTTTGTTGCAGGAAGTGAGGAGGGGAATATACAGATAGATAGATGTGTAAATGGGTGTGGTTCCAAGGGTGTATGGCCAGTGTAGGTTACTGTAGAGGTGTACAAAGGCAATTAAGGTGAGGTGAAGGGAGAGAGTTGTAGATTAATGTGTAGTTGTAGAGGGATATCCAGGCTGAGTAAGAGGAGTGTACAGAAGAGGTGTGTAGGATTGTACAGTACAGAGGTGTGTAGGTGTGTACAGTACAGAGGTGTGTAGGATTGTACAGTAGAGGTGTGTAGGTGTGTGTAGCGAGCGAGGAAGAAGTGCAAGGTAATGAGTAGGGAACTTTTTCAAAAGAAGCGTATGGGGAGTGTAGAGGTGTGTGTGTATATATAGGGGTGACATGAGTGGCAGGGCATGGGGGGTGCGGGGTGGGGGGGGGGGGTTCAAGGGTCCCACAAAAGTTCTGCAACTCATTCCCAACCCTCAAGAATCCAATCAACACCACAATAGGGGAGACCAAACCCACTAATTCCTAGGCTGGGCTTTAAGGGCAGGTGGAATATAAAGAAACATGGAAAGCCAAGCAGGGGAACAATAAAAAACCAAGCAGGGGAACAATAAAAATCAAGCAGGGGAACAATAAAAAATATATACATAAAAAAAAAAATTACAGCCAAGCAGGGAAACAAAAAAAATATATATACATAACAAAAAATTACAGCCAAGCAGGGAAACAAAAAAAATATATATACATAAAAAAAATTTACAGCCAAGCAGGGAAACAAAAAAAAAAAAAAAAGATACATAAAACATGGATAGTTCATGTAGATACGACACTAAAATTGTTTGGTGTTGTTGTCCCTGTAAGAGAATATATGTATTTTATTTATATAGTAGAAGGGAAGCTGTATGTATAGGCTATATGGGATGAGAATGACTAAGGAGTGACAGAGATGGATTGAACCTCGAGTCAAAACCTCATGTATTGAACGGAAATGACCACTGTAAAGACGGCAAGGGAGGTGAACACAAAGTCACAAACACACCTTTTCCTTCCTCACTCCCTACAACCAACCGGCTGTCGTCTCGAGGTCACTGATAATACTGCACACACACACACACACACACACACACACACACACACACACACACACACACACACACCATCAAAAGTACTATCACCACTCCTCCCTTATGATTGCGAACTCTGTGATAATGTTATGAATGTGTAGTATACTCAGCAATCCTCTCTCTCTCTCTCTCTCTCTCTCTCTCTCTCTCTCTCTCTCTCTCTCTCTCTCTCGCTTTTGGCGTAATAAATTAATTACATTAAATTAAATTCTCCCTCTCTTTCTCTCACACACACACACACATTCTTTCACAGTCCACTGCTTGACTATAGTTCCCTCACAGAAGCGAGAGAGAGTGGGGCAACCATTTATTCCTTACTATACACACACACACACACACACACACAGACACACACACTGTCGCCTCGTCGATATGGATGATGATGTGGTGGGAAGAAGAATTGGGTAAAACCTACCTATGTGATTGATGACACAGCTGTTTGGAGTACCGTATACCTACCTACTGTATAGAGTTGACGTGTGTTAAGAGTAAGTGAAGAGAACTGACTCCATGTGTGTGTGTGTGTGTGTGTGTGTGTGTGTGTGTGTGTGTGTGTGTGTGTGTGTGTGTGTGTGTAGCCTAGAATAGAAAGAGGAAAAAAAAACAACTTTGTGGTGCGGTCTCTGTGTACTATAGGCTACGTATATAGAGAACTGAAGGGTGGACACGCTTATTTGACCCTCAGCTATTCATTCTCTCCACAGGACGAAAAAATAATGACGTGGAGAAAAAATAAACAGCAAGATGGTAAAGAAAAATGAGTAGGCTACAGTTAGTTTTAATATCAGAGTCTATGTGGTACAGTAGATTAGTTCGACCCTAAGGCTAGTTATTTTCTACATACATACATCCCCTAGAAAAAAAAAAGAGTAATGACGGCAAAAAAGTTAATTAATCTTCATTATATTAAGGGATGGGACAGAAGGAAGGAGGGAGGGAGGAAGGGATGGAGGAAGGGAGGGAGAGAGGGAGGGAGGAAGGAAGAGAGGGAGGGAGGGAGGGAGGGGGGCTGTGACATAAATCAAGGGGCGGTGTTATAGTTACATAAATAACGGTATGAGGGAGACTATGTTGGGTGGCACAGTTACCCTACCGTGGTGTGTGTGTGTGTGAGAGAGAGAGAGAGAGAGAGAGAGAGAGACGTAACAGTGACACTCTTGCTTCACATCACTACTCTTCCCAACCTCTATCTTACGCCAGTGTGTGTGTGTGTGTGTGTGTGTGTGTGTGTGTGTGTCGGTCAGATATTTTAAGGAGGTGATCAGGCAACCAAACCCTTTCATTTTCCTACGTTTGGATTTTTTTTTTTTTTTCAGGATACAAAAACCCGACTATATTTTCCTCCATTTCCGCAAATTTGTGAGCATTATACGAAAGATGGGATGGTGATAAAACCCGAGCCGGTGCGTGGGGAAGTACAGGTGTGTCTCTATGTAAGTACAACTCTCTATGTAAGTACAACTCTCTATGTAAGTATACAACTCTCACCTCAAAATTGACCCATAAAATTTAATATTCGGAAAGTTGATATCTGTTAACATTATAGAGGATGATAGATGTGTGATAAATGATATAGAGAGGATCATAATTACCTGGTGAATTATAAAAGAATCATAAATACCTAAAAAATTACATAGAGAATCATAAATACCTGAAAAAATATAGAGGATCATAAATACCTGAAAAAATATAAAGGATCATAAATACTTGGTGAATTTTAGAGGATCATAGACTGAGGTATTATGACAAGGAAGACTCACTGAATAGGAAGACGGTATAGGTACAGTAGCAACTATATATTATAGCCTACACTACAATCTATACACGTGACACCATGACGAACGACGTGGCCTAAAAACCCGTGTATGTAGCGGAGCGAATGTAGCCACTCAGCCAACCAGAGAGCCAGAGTCACCCACACAGCCACCCAGAGAGCCAGAGTCAACCAGAAAGCCAGCCAGCCAGCCAGAGAGCCAGAGTCACCCACCCACTCACCCAGAGAGCCAGAGTCAACCAGAGAGCCAGAGTCACCCACACAGCCAGCCAGTCAGCCAGCAAGCCAGAGTCAACCAGAGAGCCAGAGTCACCCACCCAACCACCCACCCAGAAAGCCAGCTAGACAACCAGAAAGCCAGAGAGTCAACCAGAGAGCCAGGGTCAGCCAACCAACCAAAAAGCCAGTCAGCCAACCAGCCAATTAAAACTGTACTGATGTTCCCACCTGTGTTTGGGAAATTTACAATGGTTTTCTTTCCCTTGTAAATGTTATACCGTCTAGTCTGGGGTGTTTACAGAATTGTCTACAGACTCCTTGTGTTGTCTTATTTACATTAATATTGTTATCAAAATATTGTTAATGAATGAATGAATGAATGAATGAATGTGTGTTCGTCATAATCACGCATCCATTCATAAATATAAATACACCTCTATCACAGCACTGCCAAATAGTAACAGTAACATAGTAACACACTAAGGTATAGGTAGGCTAACTGTTTATCAATATATAGATACACCTTAACACACACGAGTCCATGCTGTTTATATCGTTAGTTCCATTACAATCATATGCCACAGTAGCCTCCATCCACTACCGTACTGTATTATATAGCTTCTTCAATCATGTACAGTCGGGGTATAAGTCCTGTCGCCTCACCTGCTTCACCGAGACAGGCGACAGGATTTTTGCCGCCGACTGTACAGTAAGCCGTCTCGACTCTTAACACACCAATAGGAACTCAGTGCTCCTTCATCCGTGTAGCAGTTACTTACCTACACCCTGCATCCGTTATTGTCAACAAGCACTATCATTATCACTACCATAGCAACATTATTCGCTATACTCTAACGCCTTGCACATTCCACTGCCTACCCTACATCACTATCACATCAACATTATACACTACCAACACCACACCTTGCACCATCATACACACTAACATCAACATTATACACTACCAACACCACACCTTGCACCAACATACACACTAACATCAACATTATACACTACTAACACCACACCTTGCACCATCATACACACTAACATCAACATTATACACTACCAACACCACACCTTGCACCATCATACACACTAACATCAACATTATACACTACCAACACCACACCTTGCACCATCATACACACTAACATCAACATTATACACTACTAACACCACACCTTGCACCATCATACACACTAACATCAACATTATACACTACCAACACCACACCTTGCACCATCATACACACTAACATCAACATTATACACTACCAACACCACACCTTGCACCATCATACACACTAACATCAACATTATACACTCCTAACACCACACCTTGCACCATCATACACACTAACATCAACATTATACACTACCAACACCACACCTTGCACCATCATACACACTAACATCAACATTATACACTACCAACACCACACCTTGCACCATCCACTGCCTAACATCATACTCACTATACCATCACAGTTTGTACAGTACGTCATCGACCATTCATTATCCCCGCCATCATAACCACACACTCCAGTAACCATAACCACTATACATGCTACTACAATATGCTACCATCAACAACACAACCAACCACATAATTATATCACACACAACAGCTACCATATGCTACCATGAGAATTAACTACCACAACTACCACGACCCTTAATTCCACAAATACCACAACTACCAGGCTTCACAACGACCACAACTATACCACGATCCTCAACTTCACAACTACCACGACCCTCAATACCACAACTACCACAACTACCATCAACACCAGGACCCTCAAACCCTCACAACTAAGCCAATTAAAGACGACAGACACGATTCGACACGACAGCTGAGGGGGTCAAGCTAAGATAATATGACTTTAATTTGGCGAGAGAGAGAGAGAGAGAGAGAGAGAGAGAGAGAGAGAGAGAGAGAGAGAGAGAGAGAGAGAGAGAGAGAGAGAGAGAGAGAGAGAGAGAGAAGAGAGAGAGAGAGAGAGAGAGAGAGAGAGAGAGAGAGAGAGAGAGAGACACACACACACACACACCTTGATGAGTCACGTAGCAGAGGAAGGACAGTCATCATCTTTTATGTGAGGAACAAGGAGTTGGTGTGTAGGGGTCCCAGGCCACGAAGGCAGACAACCATCAACAACAATACGTCCAATTCCTCTCATTATTTTTATTATTACAGTATCTACGACACCAGAGGAGGGGAGGAGAAGGGTGGGGGTGGGGTGCATGGGGGGGATAGAGAAGGGGACACACAAGATGGCGGGTGATGTGGTATTCGGTTACTTGGTTGGTTGGTTGGTTGGTTAGTTGTTGGTTGGCTGATGGTTGGCTGGATGGTTGGCTGGATGGTTGGTTGGATGGTTGGTTGGTTGGTTAGTTGCTGGTTGGTTGGTTGGTTAATCAATTAGTTAGTTAGTTAGTTAGTTAGTTAGTTAGTTAGTTAGTTGGTTAGTTGGTTGGTTGGTTGGGTGACAGAGACATAAGGGACGGTGCGAGGCTTGGTGGGTCGTGTTTGTATAACTGTCATGACCTCCACGGTAGTATCTCCAGTCCTGTTTTTAACCCCCAACACACCAGGAGGGACACACACACACACACACACATACCAAAGGGAGGGACACACACACACACCAAAGGGAGGGACACACACACACACACACCAGGAGGGACACACACACACACACACACACCAAAGGGAGGGGGACGAGTTGGTGGTAGATGACAGTAGTTGGTGGTAGAATACAGTAGTTGCTGGTAGATGACAGTAGTTGGTGGTAGAATACAGTAGTTGGTGGTAGAGTACAGTAGTTGGTGGTAGAATACAGTAGTTGGTGGTAGATGACAGTAGTTGGTGGTAGATGACAGTAGTTGGTGGTAGAATACAGTAGTTGGTGGTAGAGTACAGTAGTTGGTGGTAGAGTACAGTAGTTGGTGGTAGAGTACAGTAGTTGGTGGTAGAGTACAGTAGTTGGTGGTAGAGTACAGTAGTTGGTGGTAGATGACAGTAGTTGGTGGTAGAGTACAGTAGTTGGTGGTAGAATACAGTAGTTGGTGGTAGAGTACAGTAGTTGTGGTAGAGTACAGTAGTTGGTGGTAGAGTACAGTAGTTGGTGGTAGATGACAGTAGTTGGTGGTAGAGTACAGTAGTTGGTGGTAGAATACAGTAGTTGGTGGTAGATGACAGTAGTTGGTGGTAGAGTACAGTAGTTGGTGGTAGAGTACAGTAGTTGGTGGTAGAATACAGTAGTTGGTGGTAGATGACAGTAGTTGGTGGTAGAGGACAGTAGTTGGTGGTAGAATACAGTAGTTGGTGGTAGATGACAGTAGTTGGTGGTAGAGGACAGTAGTTGGTGGTAGAGGACAGTAGTTGGTGGTAGAATACAGTAGTTGGTGGTAGATGACAGTAGTTGGTGGTAGAGGACAGTAGTTGGTGGTAGAATACAGCTGGAGTCAGTAGTTTTTGAAAGGGGAGGAGGTAGAAGGAGTTGGTGGAAGAATACAGTTGGAGTCAGTAGTTATTGAAGAGGAGGGGGACGAGTTATTACCAAAGTCAAGGAGGTTATATAGGCTAGTCGTACTTATCTAGATTTCTTTTATATTTAACTGTATCAACTCACAGTAGGGGATGAATCAGGGACTTAATTAAAAGGGATACAAATTTCAGTCCATCGTTTCCAAATTCCCGGTGGGCTGATATCACTGGTAAGAACTATTGACCTCGACTGCATAATCATAGGCATTGGGTTAGTTGGGTATAGGGGTGGGGTTGGGTCAGATGCATGGGGTTATTTTATGAGCTGGAGTGGGCGAGGCTTGAGATATGACGTCCCGTTGTTTGAATAACTGTCATGACCAAAACGGCTCCTCCCCTCAGACTTAATTGCTTAGGTACCCGACTATGCCAAAGGAACAAACAAAGTGGTTAGAGTGAAGGGTTGGTTGGGTAAGAGAGGGAGTGAGGGTAGAGAGGTGACCGAGTTGCTGGTGACCGATATGTGGGACAGCCTGGTGAGGGGATTGGTGTGAGGGGATTGGTGTGAGGGGATTGGTGTGAGAGGATTGATGTGAGGGGATTGGTGTGAGGGGATTGGTGTGAGGGGATTGGTGTGAGAGGATTGGTGTGAGGAGATTGGTGTGAGGGGATTGGTGTGAGGGGATTGGTGTGAGAGGATTGGTGTGAGGGGATTGGTGTGAGAGGATTGGTGTGAGAGGATTGATGTGAGGGGATTGGTGTGTGTGTGTGGGACGAGTGTTTGTTTACATTATCGTTTTGTCCTCTATATAACATCCAGCTTCCTTTTGCACAACCGAAGATATCAAAGGGACAATATTGCAGGTGGTGAGGTGATTAGGTGGGAGATTGGGGGGTGATTAGGTGGGAGATTGGGGAGATGATTAAGTGGGAGATTAGGGGGAAGATTAGGTGGATGATTGGGGGGATGATTAGGTGGGAGATTGGGGGGATGATTAGGTGGGAGATTGGGTGGGAGAGGGATGATGACATTAAATTTTGCTCAAGGCTAAACTGAGAGCTTTGTGGGCTGAAGTACGAGTGTTTATATACATACATGTCATTACCCACACAACACCTCAAGCCTCAGTCTCGTTTAAATTGCACCAGACGATGACTGGGACAATATGACAAGTGATGAGTTGGTTGGTTGGAAAAGGGAAGGTGTATGATGAATGAAAGGTGTCTTATCTTTTATATATTACACCAAACGATGACTGGGACAATATGGTAGGTGATGAGTTGGTTGGTTGGAAAAGGAAAGGTATATGATGAAATTAAGGTGTTTTATCTTTTATATATTACACCAATTATAAAAAGACAATATGGTAGGTAGTGAGTTGGTTGGTTGGGAGAGGAAAGGTGTATGATGAAATAAAAAGGTGATGAGTTGGTTGGTTGGAAAAGGGAAGGTGTATGATGAAATAAAATTGTGTCTTATCTTTTATATATTTCACCAAACGATGATAAAAAGACAATATGACAAGTGATGAGTTGGTTGGTTGGGAGAGGAAAGGTGTATGATGAAAATTTAAGGTGTTTTATCTTTTATATATTACACCAAACGACGATAAAAAGACAATATGGTAGGTAGTGAGTTGGCTGGGTGGAAAAGGGAAGGTGTATGATGAAATAAAATTGTGTCTTATCTTTTATATATTTCACCAAACGATGATAAAAAGACAATATGACAAGTGATGAGTTGGTTGGTTGGGAGAGGAAAGGTGTATGATGAAAATTTAAGGTGTTTTATCTTTTATATATTACACCAAACGACGATAAAAAGACAATATGGTAGGTAGTGAGTTGGCTGAGTGGAAAAGGGAAGGTGTATGATGAAATAAAAATGTGTCTTATCTTTTATATATTACACCAAACAATT
>JAWZYT010003871.1:0-5000 GCA_034508575.1 Petrolisthes manimaculis | reverse complement strand
ATTAAAAATATATATATATATATATTATTAAAAAATAAAAAAACTAATTATTAATAAGCGACGGTGGCGGCGGCGGCAGCGACGGCGGCGGTGGGGCGGCGGTACGGCGGCGGCGACGACAACGAAAAAAATAAAAAAAATAAAAAAATAAAAAATAAAAAAAATAATAATATAAAAGTTAATTACAAAAAAAAAAAAAAAAAAAAAAAAAAAAAAACGACGGAAGCGGCGGCGGCGGCAGCGGCGGCGGGGGGGTGGCGGCGGCGGTGTGGCAGCGGGGCGGAGGGGCGGCGGCGGCAGGGCGAGCGAAGAAAGCGGCGAGTGGGGGCCGAGCGCAGCGAGTAGGAGTAAAATATAAAACACATTCATACCATGCCTTAATATTAAGTCCCTACAACTAACCATGTAATGTAATACCTAGTTGTTGGGTTGTCCTTAACATTAAAATTACACTCAATTTACCTGGGTGGAACAATGTTCCAGTCAGTCCTGACCAATGGGTACACAGCTACCCCGTTGCAAGTGAAAAGCATGATTGACGTGAGAGAACCAAAGAAGGAATGAAGGGATGTGATGCAACAGTGAAAGGAGGATATTGAATTAGCACTGGACAATTTTGGCAGGAGTGGCTGGCTGTGTAAGATTGAGGGCGAGGAAGAAGGGAAGGAAGGAGGTTAAGGGGAGGATACAGTGTTGGTAAATCCGAAGCAAATTATTCCTCCAAACTATTCCAAGCAACAGAACACCATTATTGTTGGTAACTTGGGCCTGTTTTCTGGCATACTTTGGAGGAATCAAGGCACTCCAATGTTCCAAAAGTATGTATACTCTGCACTTAAGAAAGCACTGAAGGATTAGAGAAAGGAAATGTATATACGAACTTGGGAAGGGAGGGAAGGAGGGAGAGAGGAAAGAGGGAAGGAGGGAGAGAGGAAAGAGGGAGCACTGAGAGAAAAGGGGGTTGATGGTGAAGGAGAGGGAATGGGGGGGGGGAGGGAGGGAGAGGGAATGGGGGGGGGGGGGGAGGGAGGGAGAAGGAATTGGGGGGAGAGGGAGGGAGAGGGAATGGGGGGGAGGGAGGGGGGGAGAGGGAATGGGGGGGAGAGGGAATGGGGGGGGAGGGAGGGAGAGGGAATGGGGGGGGGGAGGGAGAGGGAATGGGGGGGGGGGGAGGGAGGGAGGGAGAGAGAGAGGGGAGGGGGGGGTTATGTCCACACACCGGTGCATACACTGTATTTGTCTTACCTTCTGCACCTCGTAAATTCACCCTTATTATACCACGACAGTAGGGACAAAGTGGTGCACATGTGTATTCCTTCCTCTTCATTAGTATATCCATCCTTACCACACCATGACATACGGATCAGAATAGCATGCATAGTTCTACCACTCCCTACACCACATAAATCCATCCTTAAAACACAAGTACATAAGTATAAGAGTGGAATGCACGTATGTACCCCTTCCTTCAGTAATAAATTCACCCTTACAACACCAATACACAAAGATGTAAATAGAATACACATACCAACCCATCCCTTCACCACTAAAATCACCCTTACATCACCAATACACAAAGATGTAAATAGAACACACATACCAACCCCTCCCTTCACCACTAAAATCACCCTTACAATACGGGGACACAGAGGGGAGAATAGCGTGTGATGGAGGGGGTCATGACTCAAAAGGTGGAGGGGGCCGGCCGGGTGCAAACTCACGAATGTAAACAATGAGATTTTGTCAGGCCGGTATATGATCACGTGGGGTTCTTGGGTCAGGTGTACAGTTGAAGACAATAAAAGGAGAGTTAATTTATTATATATTGATTCTCTGTGCTTATAATTCCTGCACTAACTCAGATGAATTTGAATTTTTCTCATATGGATACTAATGGAAATGGTTCGTGGCTGTTTTATATATATATATATATATATATATATATATATATATATATATATATATATATATATATATATATATATATATATATATATATATATATATATATTTTTTTTTTTTTTTTTGTGTGTGTGTGTGTGTGTGTGTGTGTGTGTGTGTGTGTGTGTGTGTGTGTGTGTGTGTGTGTGTGTGTGTGTGCGTGTGTGTGAGAGAGAGAACACCTGTCTAATAACACAATAAATAAAAGTCTCCAGAGCATACATTAGCAATCCAGGGGAAAACATATTGTGTGTTAAGTATCAGACAAATTACTGGTGTCACACTGAATTCACATCAACTCACCTTCTGTTCACCAACACCTTTACACCTCAGAAAGTCCACCTGTTCTTTCCCTCTTCCTTCCACTTCCTCTCCCTTCCTACTCCCTTCTACCTCCTCTCCCCTCTTCCTTTCCACTCCCTTCCACATCCTCTCCCCTCTCCCTTCCCAATATCTTCCACACCTTCCCCTCTCCCTCTTCCTTCCCACACCTTCCCTCCCCATTCCCACTCCCTTCCACACCTTCTCTCCCCCTTCCCACTCCCTTCCACACCTTCTCTCCCTCTTCCCTCTCCCTTCCACCTTCTCTCCCCACTCCCACTCCCTTCCACACCTTCCCTCCCTTCCACACCTTCTCTCCCCACTCCCACTCCCTTCCACACCTTCTTCTGTGTTCCCAATCCCTTCCACCTCCTCTCTTCTCTCCCTGCCTATTTGTAACGAACTGCATGGATGGAGTTTAATAGTAAGTGGGTCATTCGTTTATTGTGACCAAAATGGAGGGCTGCTGGCTGACTCCTCTACGTTTTGCCAGAAAATAGATTCGTCCTATTCGAAGTTAAACCGAACTGGAGGGCTATTGATTGAGTTCTCTATGTTTTGCCAGGAAACAGATGTATCCTAATTTAGTGTATGTAAGTTGGTAATCTGCTTCTAGGCATCGTTTGGAGGACTAGGCATCGTTTTGGAGGACTAGGCATCGTTTTGGAGGACTAGGCATCGTTTGGAGGACTAGGCATCGTTTTGGAGGACTAGGCATCGTTTGGAGGACTAGGCATAGTTTTGGAGGACTAGGCATCGTTTTGGAGGACTAGGCATCGTTTGGAGGACTCGGCATCTACCTTCAATTCGACCACAACAGATGGCCTAGGTACCATAACTACAGGCCAGAAGAGTTCCCAAAGAAAAGGTTTGTTTGTGAGGAACATATGGCTTTGTGGAATATGACCAGACTGTGGCTAGAGTCTCTTGTCTGGCCACAGTAGGCTATAATACAGAGCCTTCATGGAGTGTCCTTCAGTCTAGAGCTGTTTGTATATAGAGAGGTTAAGGAACGCCAGCCAGCCACAACCTCAAATAAAAATATAAACCTTCTTCTAATCGTTCATCATCTTCTGCGGTGAGGCCCCCTGTTTGTCTGTCTGTGTGTGTGTGTGTGATATGGGAGGGACGGAAGGAAGAAGGTGTGAACAACAACAGCAACAACAACTGCCTGGTGGTTGTGTTGAGGGAATGAAGGTGTGAACAACAACAACAACAACTACATGGTGGGTGAGTTGAGGGAATGAAGGAGGTGTGAACAACAACAACAGCAATAACAACAACAACTACATGGTGGGTGTGTTGTTGAGGGACGGAAGGTGTGGTCATGTACTCAACAACAACAACAACAACAACTGCCTGGTGTGTGTGTGTGTGTGTGTGTTCTGCTCCGTGGTCTCCTTCACGTCTAGAAGATGTTATCGCCCCTTTTCTTGTTATCAGATAAATTACTTGGTGGAAATTGGCTACCGTGTGGTTTGGTGAGGGGATGTGGGCTATTGAAGATAATGATGATAATGATGATGATGATAATGATGACGATGATGATAATAATGATGATAATGATGACGATGATAATTATGACGATGATGATAATAATAATGATGATAATAATAATGATGATGATGATGATACCGGGTAATTATGATGATGATAATTATGATGATGATGATGTGGTATGGTAATAGACAGTGACGTTATTATTACAGCGTCTTTATGTTCACAGAAGACAGAGAATATAATTACAACATGGATGCTGGTATAGATAATATGAATAACAAACAAACAATGATACACTCGTAATAATAACCATATGGTATTACACGTATACGACACGAATTACTCTTGTTTTTGTATTTCCATCACGAATGCCGCAATTAAAAGGAATAGTATACATTGGAGTGCCTTGATTCCTCCAATAGTAAACATTTGGTACATTGGAGTGCCTTGATTCCTCCAAACTATGTCAGGAAACAGGACCAGATGAACACAAATAATGGAGTGGTGTGTTGCTTGGAATAGTATGGAGGAATAAGTTTGCTCCAGATTTACCAACACTATATATATACACCTACACTAGCCTATACCACTAAGGACCCTGTGATCGTGTGTATGAAAATTGGAGGCTTGTGATTCCCCCTAGACCATGCCTCGAAACAAACTCCTTCCCCATAGGTGTGTGTGTGTGTGTGTGTTTCGTGGTCATATTTGAAGGACTCATTTACCTCCAATTTTCTGACTACATCACAGGGTCCCATAAACGCAAACCCAGTCATTTTCCGTAATACATAACACTGTACTTACTTACTCCATTTTGTAATACACTTCACTAAGAAGAAAAATAACACCGTCGATACCAGACGAGATAATAACAACAATAACAACAATAACAATAAAAAATAAAAAGATTGCATTGTTGAGTTGACATTTCGGGTCAGGTGTCACTTGGGTTTATCTGAGTTTATAATTATATATTTTTTGTGATTTCTTTATTTTATTTTTGTTTTCACCTTTCCAGAGCAGGAAATTAAAATCCTGCCGTGCTTTCAATAATAAAAATAATAATAATACATGTGCGTTTGTTCATCATTTCCCTCTGTGATTTCATTATGTGTGATATAATTAAGTATATTGTTGTATGTATATATTCTTACAGTTATGGTGAAGTATGCAAATAGTTTTCATCATACATATTTGACTTTTAAGTATAAGCAAGTTCACAGTTCCCAAGTGATGAG
>JAWZYT010003870.1:10000-176563 GCA_034508575.1 Petrolisthes manimaculis | reverse complement strand
GAGAGGGAGATAAATGAAGTGGGAGAGAGAAATGGAGAGGGAGATAAATGAAGTGTGGGAGAGAGGGAGATAAATGAAGTGTGGGAGAGAGGGAGATAAATAAGTTGGGAGAGAGAGGAAGATAAATAAGTTGGGAGAGAGAGGAAGAGGGAGATAAATGAAGAGGGAGATAAATGAAGTGGGAGAGAGGGGGGGGGGGGTGAGTAGCGAGAAAGGAGAGAGGAAGTGAGTGAGAGAGAGAGCAGACAGGAAGAAAAGTGAGTGAGAGTAAGATAAAAGGGAGAGGGTAAAATGAGCGAGAGGACAACAAAAAAGGTAGACAGAAAAAGAGAGGGAGGGAGAGGAGAGGATAAATGAGAAAGGAAGATGGGTAAAATGAAATGAGAGAGAGAGAGAGAGAGAGAGAGAGAGAGAGAGAGAGAGAGAGAGAGATGAGAGAGAGAGAGAGAGAGAGAGAGAGGTAACGCAGAATGGTAAAGAAAGCAAGAAGCAAAGATGTAGAGAGAGAGAGAGAGAGAATTGGACGTCTAAATAAGTGAGAAAGACTGGAAAACAATTGAGAGAGAGAGAGATAAAGTGGAGGGCTAGGGATAATGAGGGACGAGGAACAAAGAGAGAGAATTAAAAACACTTCTATTGATCATTACTATGTGTCTGATGCCATTCTATCATGCCAAACACAATGTGAGAGAGAGAAAGAAGAGAGATAGATAGAGAGAATATGGAAGGCAAACTAAGGAAAAAATTAAATGGAAGAGCGTAAAAGCTAAACACACACACACACACACACACAGAGAGAGAGAGAGAGAGAGAGAGAGAGAGAGAGAGAGAGAGAGAGAGAGAGAGAGAGAGACTGGTAGGGTACAGTGGCTATGAAAAAGACATCTATTTGAACAGCCACAGCCTCCAGGGACTAAAAATAAAGAGTGTGTGAGGCAGACAGTGATAATGTGTCTGTGTGTGTCAGAGAGCGGGGGGAGGGGAGAACGTGTTTTTGTGAGAGAGAGAGAGAGAGAGAGAGAGAGAGAGAGAGAGAGAGAGAGAGAGAGAGAGAGAGTTACAAAGACAAAGGCTCGACGAGGTAGCAAATATATAAAAATCCTCAATTGGGATAATGACAGACTGATGGTGATGATCCACTACACTCCACCACCACCCCTACTCCACCTTCACCACCACCCCTACTCCACTTCCACCTCCACCCCTACTCCACCTTCACCACCACCCTCAACTCTACTCCATACACACAGTTGTGGTCAATAATAATCATCCACATATGGGTATCTCCAACAATTTTACTATCTAATGTGTTCACGTTCATTGTTTTAATTAAGGTGGTAATTATCTTTTCTTGGTACATTGGAGTGTCTTGATTCCCCCAAAAGTATGCTAAGAAACAGGCCCAGGGAGAACATCAACAACAACAACAACAACAACAGGACCCAAGAAGAGCAACAATAAGGGTGTTTGTTGTGTTGCTTGGAATAGTTTGGAGGATTTTAGAGTTGCTCCAGATTTACCAACACAAAGCTTCCCCCCCTCTTGATGTGGTCCTGTTTGTTTCGTGGTATATTTTGGAGGAATCAAGGCACTCTAAGGAACCATAAGTATACACACACTTGCTCAGACACAGACATATACTCATTCATCCATTCATTTTTTCGCTCTCGACGCAATGATGGAGTGTTAGTACTCTCTCTCTCTCTCTCTCTCTCTCTCTCTCTCTCTCTCTCTCTCTCTCTCTCTCTCTCTCTCTCTCAATGCAATGGTGTGTAAGTACTCTCTCACTCTCTCTCTCTCTCTCTCTCTCTCTCTCTCTCTAATAATACCGAGTTTAATTAGATCCAAGTTTTGACTAGATTCCAGGGATTATAAATTGTAGTTAATTACGTCGTTTTGTAAAATATTAGTGCAATCTGTCTCGCTTTGTATTACATCTGCTGAAAAAAGTTAAGAAACGAGATGACTTTGGGAGTAGGGGAAGGGAGTGGTGGGTGGGTGGGTGTGTGTGTGTGTGTGTGTGTGTGTGTTAGAAGGTTACTAAAAGGGGCTTTCACTTCTCCAACTGTCCTTTTTTTTCATATTTTACCTATTGTGCTTATTGTCCCACCTCTCAGTCACCTTATTCCTCGGGCGCCATATGACTTTGCTGTCATGGCGCCATATATCAATCAATCAATGAGCCACCAGCTACACAAACTTTGCCAACACTAACTAACAGAAATGAGCAAACTTTGGTATCATTAATTCAAATACTGTATAATAACTCATGTACTCTTTCAAATGCAATGAGTCTTGGAATCTTGAATGAATCTGGACACAAGATTGTTTACTAGTTTACTTGTTTATTTCTCTTATTCCGTCTCCATATTTCAAGTGAGGACATCAAATGAGCTTCTTCCATTAAGTCCTCACCTTCTCAATATGGAATTAATAACAGTACAATACTCCTCAACATATAATCTTACGAGTTCAATTCAGGAGGGGTTTGAAGGAGATTTACATGTTGGTAAATTGGAAGGCTTCTGATTCCTCCTACCTAACTACTGTATATCAGAAAACAAGACACCTTCAATGGTACAGGACACTAATAGGGAATCTGTTTGGGGGAATCGGATACCTTCCAATCGAACAACAAAAGAATCTCCCTTCAAGTCAGTGGAAAAGACACACATGGGTCATTGATGTACAGTACAGTAATGAAGACAATGGTCACGTGTTATGCTCTTACCTGTTTCTGCCAGCGTGGGTGAGGGAGGAATCAGAAGGAGGAGGATGACGGAGAGGAGAGCCGGCAGCAACATGGTACCCTTACACACAGTCCTCACTACTCTACCACACCCAGCCTGTAACAATAACAACAATGAGTCAATAGTAAACATGAGAAGGAAATCATGGTGGCATTTTGTCTTGAAGAAAAATATATATACAAAATCAATGGTATAGTAAATTTGTGAAAAAAATCATGGTGGTATTCTGTCTTGTAAAAAATGTATATACTGAGTCAATGGTAAACATGAGAAGAAAATCATGGTTTTTTTCTGTCTTTAAGAAAAATGTACCGAGTTGAATTTATTATTTCCAAGTCCATCACCAACCGCACCAAAACCTCAATTCCAACCAGCTTTGGAAAGGAAAGATTTAATCCTGGAACCAGAGTATGATTGCAGTTCATAATTACAAGCCCACAAAGGAGGGATGAAGTGGAGTTTGTGCATTAAATTCTAGTTATACAAAGGTTTACTGAGTATGTAAACAATGCACCGCACCAAGCCAATGTGTGGAAAATAATGAAGACAGTTGTTGGTATAGTACAGTAAAGTATTCACTCCATCTCATGTAATTTAATTGGACTAAAACTGAAAGACTACATTTGTACATGGCTACATCATATTATTTAAACAACCGGTGCCTTTATTATCTAATGATACTTTAGGGGATAATACATTTTTGGTATTGTTTATTGGAGCACCTTGATTCCTCCATAATACAGCCTATACCAGAAAACAGGGCCATATGAACAAAAATAATAGTGGCTTGTTGCTTGGAATAGTTTGGAGGAATCAGTTGCTCCAGATTTACCAACACTGTACTTTCCCCTCAAAACATCAGAGGTTTAGGTACCAGTTATATAAGAAGTGTAATATTTCACTTTTGTATCACCAAAATTACACCCATAAAGTTATATTGTTAACTCATTCCTGTTTCCTAGCTCTTTGGATGGTTTTGGTAGATAAGAATAGACAAAATAATACATATAGCCTACTGTAATAAAACATAACAATACACTATATAATAATAATAATAATACAGGTAACACATAAAGCATATAAAAATGACATGTATTTTCCTACTGAGCACAAAACAATGCCACACTACTCACATGTCCACACTCCAGTCAGTATATACAGTACAGTACAACATACAGTACAATGAAAAGTATGTTACCCTGATATACACACACACACACTTCACTCAGTATACACAACACCACAACTGGCAAAGTATGTTACCTTGACACAAACACTACACTCAGTATATACAACATCACACCTGGCCAAGTATGTTACCCTGACACACACACACACACACACACACACACACACACACACACACACACATAGCACAAGTGTGTAAAGTTCTGATTGGCTATTTAAACATTTGTACAGTCAAGGCCACACAGAAGCTTACATAACTATACTGTACTGACAACTAAAGGTATTTCTAACTATCTTTCTTTCATTTCTTTTTTCCATGTTGTACAATTTATTTTCAACTTAGAGAATTACACAAAAGTTTCTTCAATCCTTTAATACAGAGACATAGTACCAGGCCATAATTTATAAGGTAGATATTCCTAAGATGTTACAGCCACAATCAAATAACCAACGACACTTTCCTTCCATCATGCAAATATATCAGTATAATTTCAAAATATAATCATACAACACCTTATGTTAACTCAACCCCCTCAATTATTATTCTGAGCTGCTGCAAAATCATACACATGTTGATATTTACTACGGTGTAAGGAAAGTGTCGGTGGATATTTGATTGTGGCTGTACAAGGAAATGGACACATAAATAGTACAGCCACACCTGATATGGAACTGGATGAGAGCAATATAAAAGTATGAGCACAATTAAAGTAATGGAATATTGTCCCGTTAGTGAAGCTCAATATTTACAACAACTGTGGCTAAAAATGAGTTCCAATTAAGCAAATGTTTGACGACCCAAGAGACTTAATCTTAGGGAAACACAATATCCGATAAAAAACACAAAAACAAAAACACCCACAAGGTCCAATAGCCAGGGAAGAAGCCGAGTCCATTAGTTGATAGGTACAGGTTGGTTGGATCTTCATTACCTTAATTGTCCTCGTATACTTTGTGGAATATAACCATTAAATTATATGTTTATACCGAGTGGGTAAATCCAATGCAACACAACACAACATAACACAGTATCATTACCTTATGGGACCCTGTGATGTAGTCTGAAATTGGAGGTTAGTGAGTCCTTCAAATATTGCCATGAAACACCACTTATATTAAATGAGGTTGTTTCGTGGGATAGTCAAAAGGAATCAGAAGCCACCAAGTTTCATAATTATATAATCATAAGGTCCTTAATTAAGTGGACAGTACAATGTTGGTACAGTAATTCTGGAGAAAATTGAATTCTCCAAATTATTGCTTGCAACAGGCCACCATTATTATCTTTATTCATCTGCTGCCGTTTCCTCTCATACTTTGGAGGAATCAATGCACTCCAATGTACCAAAAGTGTATTAACCCCTTTTAATAGTTATCTGGTTATGTTGGTGATATATCTATAATTAATTAGGTTACTGCCTGGTGGTTGGGTGCTGATGCATCTATTTAATTAACTGTGTTTGTAAACTTCTCAATTGATTTTTTTTTTACAGGAAAGTTTACACAAAGTTGTCTGCAAAACTTCCATCCCAACCTCCTCAAGTCTATAATTTATAGTACCGGTAACTATTTTAACTATTATACAGTAGTGTGTATTGTAGTGTAGCCTATTGTATTTGAATGAGAACATGTTTGTATACAGCAGTTTTATTCTTATACAGTACTAACAAAAGTATTATTGGTATATTATTTGCCATGCAGTGGTTACAATTTTACATAAGAAACACATTTTAATATACATGTACAGTATCAAGAGAGGTGGGTGTGACAATGACAAATTTCCCTGGCCTCAAAAAGTATGTCTTTACTGGATTATAAAAGTCAATAATGTTACTATATTTCCTGGTCATTACTGAGGACAACAATGTGTGTTTTTGTAATGTTTATTTTAAATCATGACAAGTAATGTTTGGTGTAAGACTTTACTTTCTTATTAAGGGGGTAATTCACTTTTGAGTAAATTTTTACAAGTTGCCACAACAGGATTTCACTGGAAATTTGTTTATTTCCTAGAAGGATTTAGTGTGACTACCGGGACCTAACCAGGGCAGACTACCGGGACCTAACCTGGGCAGACTACCGGGACCTAACCTGGGCAAACTATCGGGATCTAAACAGGAAAAAATATACAGTAGAAATTAGTCAGACCTGACCTGACCTGACCTAACCTAATCTGGACTGGGACACACTACCGGGACCTAACTTGGGCAGACTACCGGACCTAACTATCAGAGGTAACTACTGTTATGCAGCATTTGCAGAAGAAATGATATATAGAAAACCTGTTTGTAATAGTGAAATATAAACACTGGTAATAAGTAAAAATTTTGAAATCGAGTTGTGGCAACTTGTAAAAATATTCCCACTTTTGTTACATTGGAGAACCCTAATTCCTCCAAAGTATGCCAGGAAACAGGACCTGATGAAAAAAAATTATGGTGTTTTGTCGCTTGGAATAGTTTGAAGGAATCAGTTGCTCCAGATTTACCAACACTGTATGTCCCCCTTAATTAATTAAGGAATTGACATTGAAATGCCAGCCACTATTTAGAGTCGTACAGTGAATAAAAAATCTGGAGCAACTGAGTCCTCCAAACCATGCTAAGCAGTATGCCACCATAATTTTTGCTCACCATGTCCTGTATTCTAGCATATTTTGGATGAATTAAGGTGCTCTAATGAACCCAAAGTGTATTACCCCCTTAATGACAACATCACTGGACCACTCAATTTTGATGATTTACATACCACTCCAATAATTTATAGGTTTACGTTCCTGGCAGTGAACCCAAACCCTCATTAGGTTTGGATAATTCAAGAGTATATAAATCTAATCTTATTTTCATACATTCTTTGCATTACTGTGCTCAATAATTACTTAATTATCCATTTATGAGGATGATATCTTCACTTCTTAAGAGGAAGATCTTTGGTTTCACTTAATGTAACCCTGTATAAGCCTATATACAGTATCATTCTTAAAGGGGTAAAACATATTTGGTATGTAACTGTTCCCTGAATCCTCCAATGTGGTGGGCGAGTGTACAGTTGCCTCAAGGTATTTCTTTACCCCCTGTGGTGGGTGTGAAGTGAATGTGGCATCGCTGGACATGTTCGGATCACATTCAGAAACAGTGAAGCATTGTGTTACCCGTATAATTATATGGATTCAACAAGGAGATTGGTCTCATTCATCTACTCCAGACACAAAAGAGGGGGTAAAGGAATACCTTGAGGCAACTGTACATGGAAGCCTGTTCCCGTCCCGGGCCTTATAATATATATATATATATATATGAATGGAATAATATGCATGTACTCAAAATTAGTTAAAACTGTCAATACAATGACTTTGGTAAATAATTAGTGAGAAACTTTCCTCTATCGATTGTAGGCTATTCCAGACGAATGCAATAGGCCTATAGAAAATTTCTTTAAAACTGTTTAATTCCTAATTTAATCTGAAAGACCCTTAAAGTTGACAGAGTTGAAGTAAACTGGATAAAAACAAGAAGAAATACTACTCTACCAGGGCCCACGAAGCGAGCTGCAAAGCACACACACGTTATCGTAAAAAGTAAGCAGCCCCATTCTTGCTCACTGTGAAGAGTGCTTACCGTACTACTAAAAGGTTAAAGTAAAGCACCACCTAAGGAAGTAGTCAGTTCAGAACTTCAGAGTGAAGGAATGAACGTGTATGAAAATGACAATAAAAGTACTGGAGTGGACCTGAATGACCATTGTATTGTTGGTGATGGTGACAAGCAGTGTTGACAATTCCCGAGTCCACATGCAAAACTTCCCCATATCATAATTATATATTCTACTAATAAGTAGAGAACATTAAAATAAATGTGATATTGCAGTACATTTTTTATGTTAGAAAGTAACAAGCCCGCATTATATAAGTTAATCAAAGATGACTTATCGGTAGTACATATCCCAATGTTTAATATTACCGGTACCTTTCCACGTAATAATGTATTGAACCTGTATGCTGCAAAAAACAGAGAAAGGGCAAATTTTCAGGTATTATGAATGATAAAACAAAAAAAAACGTACTTTGCTTCAGAAGAAAAACAGAAAAAGACGAGCCTTGAAAATATGACACTAGGGAGTTCAATTACCGGTAGGCCTGGTGTCAAATTATTTCATCGGTCAGTAATTACGCACTTTGTTACGGTCTCGTGGGTCATTATAGATTTGGTAATTACATGTTTGCAAGAATTATTGATGTTTACAACTATAATTATAATTTTGATGGTCATCCTGGTTCATCTGATCTTCCGCATGTGAAATTGGTATTCCCAGGGTCATGAGTTTGTCACCCCTGTAAGAAGCCCTTTCTTTTTTCTTCACAATTTAAGCATAAAAACAACAACTTATACTTAATATTTCTGTAGTGGGAAAATGAAAATTATTGATTTAAAAACTCCCAATACTTTTATAGGCATAACAACAAAACATCTCGTGTTTACTCAATATTGTTTCTATTTTTTGATAAGTTGCATTACAGTACAAACTATACAAGTTTTCAGTCCCATAATTCTCCAATTCGAGAGCTGCATTTCCCATTTGCGTCTCCTATTCCCTAAATCTGGGGGTAAATCTCTATGTTTGGCAACACTAGACTTACCAGCATGTGCTTGTGCAATATTTGCCAAAGTTATCGTATTTTGACCAAAATTATCATAATGAATTGTAAAAACCAATATTCCCGGTACTGATCCAGACAAATTTTCCACTGTACAGTACAGTCGGCAGCATAAGATCGATTCATTTCTACCTACTTAAGTATGAGTCTAGTGATGGTGTAACACTAATTAAATATAGAGATGACAGACATACTTCTCATAATATTGTGAATTACATATGTTGTTAGAATTGAAACTGGTTGTGTATGCAACTTTATCAGGTCAAAATAGCATTATTAAATACATGCTATGGACGCATATTTTGCTGCCGACTGTACATGTACCGTAAATACATTTTGTGATGCACTCAACCACTACAGTAGGTTTGTTTTTGTTTGATATCCTCGAGTGGTATGTGACACTGAGAGTTACTGTTTGTATGATGGTGAAGCGTCAATGATAGAGTCATATTTATAATTATTATGAAACCGAAAATAGAAGATGTGATTGTTCTCTTTATATATGATCAGTGGAACAATAATGATGAAACAGTTCTTTATATTGATGGTTATGATGGGTAGCCAACTACTCACAGCGAGTTAAATGTGTTTTGTGCGAGTGTCACATCTACAACTCATGGAAATCAGACGAAAATATACTGACTATAGTACACGTGGCGTATATTATGCTGTCACCAAGGTCAAGTTTATATTTATGGAGTGTAAATGTCTTGAGATGTTATCGATCATTCCCTCTCAGTGGTGACATATAGTGGGTGGATGTCATCAAGGCTTGTGGTATAGTGAATTTAGTGATGATGACAGGCGTTGGTTCCCCGCCCGGTCATTCATACTCCGGAAATACCAACTTCACGTTTGAGGCAGCATAAACATACGTTATAATATTGTATATACTAGAGGTTGACTGAATCACAAAATTAATTTACAATGGATATATTAGTTTGGAGATGTAGGCTATGTACACAAGTTGATAGATTATCTGATACTGGTGATGAGTCATCGTAGCACCATACACTATGCCTATAATACCCTATATGGCATTAAAAATTATGTTTGCTATTTAATTTTGTAGTCAAATCAATTAATATCAAATTCTAAGTTATATATATGTTCCAAATTGTATTTTAAGCGCATAAAATCAACAGAATTGTCGTATTTCGCATAAATGTTATCGTTCATCGTACTAAACAACAAATTGTCGTATTTATACGATTATTATCGTAAACTGCTCACCTTGAAGGAGAGGGTATGTGTGGTGTATTATCACGTATAGAATTCTACGATTAGTAGCTTCAAAGATGTAATTGACATGACATAATTATCTAAGTTAGATGACACAAGTTTAGTTTTAGTTTTTTTCAAAATACAATCAAAACAAAAACCACAGCGACTATTTAAGTGCAGCATATTGTAAAAGTAAAAGTGCGTAAAGCCTACCTGTACTCTAAAACACTGATTTAAAGGATAATATATGAAAATACATTTTGTGGGTGTGGTAATTACAAGAAAGCGACAACTGAAGCCTTCATGACGATATTGTGTAAAATATGAAATACGTGTTTACCGATTCTCGTTAAAATACAATAGGACTAGCGAGTGTTAACTTAACGAATATAATACAACTCTTACACTGTCATTCCTTAATTAACACATCTGATGCCGAGTAATAACAACACACTATATCATCATAACACCACGTTACTCAGCACCATAACATCAACATAATCTATTATACACCACCACTCCATTGGATCATTTCACTCTTCTTCATTAATTAACAAATATATAAACAAGAGCCGTAGTAAACACACGATAAAATAACAATAATAAAGACTGGAATGATACCAATGTTGTTGTTGTGATGGTTAAGTTTGTTTTGAAGATGCTCCTCGTCTCTGTATGTGTCTCCTTATGTGCCTATATTATTATCATGTACGTGCTCGTGGCGTACACACACACACACATATATACACGTACACATAACGCACACACACCATCACCATCATAATCCCTGCAGGCTAAGATAGTGAGATGCTTACCATGACATCCCCGCGAGCATTGACCGACACACCCAACCTCCACGCGACCTGGGAGTCAACTGTAAACAAAGCAGTGTTGCCAGATGGTCTGCTTTAGCTTCACCATGGCATATTAGCCTACATGAGGAGAGGGATGCGCAACCACACACCCGCTAAATTTAAAACTTATTTGGTTATATTAAATATTATTATTGCACTGGGAACTACATAGTAACATCATCATCATCATTTTCGTTTAACGTCCGTATTTTCCCATTTAGGATGGGGTTGGACGGGCGATGACTGTTCTCCACATATGTCTATCTTGTACCATATGTTCTTCTATTCCCATTAAATTCATATCTTCCATTACACACGTTTTCCACTTTTTCTTGGGCCTTCCCACCGGTCGCCGGCCCTCGACTCTCACCTCCTCCACCTCACTCAACACCCCCCCCCCCCCTCCGCTCTTCTCACATGTCCAAACCATCTCAGTCTTCTCTGCCTCAACCTAACAGAAAGGTCTTCAACCCCACACATCTCTGCCACTTCACTGCTAGACCTCCCATCTTGCCACGTTAGGTTAGGAGACAAGAGAATAAATGAATATATGGAGGGAGTTATACGGTACATACTTTTTCAGTGGCATTGACAGTACAGAACTACAGTAGACAATAAAAGAATGGAATGAATAAATTTGTGGAGGGAATTATATATACAGTACAGTACTGTACGTTTTTTAGTGGGTTGGACAGCACAGTATTATATCTGTAATTTATGAACAATATGTATAACAGTCAATGCTTCTCCACATTATAAGTTATTCTCATATTAGAAGACCCTTTAAATTAGCATCACATCAATATTTATGACACATCAACTGTAGTTCTATTATCTTCAAAATACCTCCAGCAAGGCAAAACCTCACTACAATTATTAAAATGATAGTTTAGTCTGAAAAGATTAATCTGAAGGGATAAGTATTTTTATAACACATTACACATAGGCTACTGGGATTTAAATACTGTTAGGGTATTTAATAAAACTACAAACTTTCAAAGTAAGTTTTTCTTTTAAAAAGTAATCAACAACACTCAAACCATCACAAAACATAACAAATACACTTTCTCACTTATAGTATCAAAATCCTGCTATACACAACTAAATCAACCATATACACTACACTCTAATAATAAGCAAGCTCGTCACTATGTTTTACACTGGGAAAGCCCGAAAATGCACGGAACAATACTTAATCAAACCTCATCAAACAACTGCCATCGTTTGGTGAGATACATGGCTCAAAACACAGCAGGTTTAGGCTTAGGAATACAAGCAAAGATATGCTAACCTGGTAAAGTCAAGTGGGTCAAAACTGTCTGGTTTATCTGTGTCTTCAGTCAGTCACTTTCCTGCAGCTATTACAGTATTCTCACTGGGCAATGGCCACACATGCTTTCAGGTCAATTATGTCCAGGATTTTATATCCTGATTGGATTATGTTAGGTAATTTATTTTTCTAGAAATTTCAATGAGTATTCAGTAAAGCACATGTACCTGAAAAGATTCCTGTGGTTAGTTACAGAGATACATGGTGAACGTTACTTCTAGGTTCATTCTACTTCTATTGTGGAGACAATTTCTTAGTTGTAGTTGAAATAATACTCACTTCTAAAGCTGATTTTACTGAAATTTGTGCTCAGAACCCAAGGGAATTGTAAGCAAATTACATTCAATATATTGCTACTGGTTTTAAATGTCTTCAGTGACAACATTTTGTCATGAAACAAAATAATGTACAGTAAATAGTACTGCATTCCAATTTTTCCATCAATATCTAAACTCTGAAAGTAATGTACAATTGCCACCACTTACAACTTGTACAGAAGAAGGGGACTGACAACACTGACTGTACCAGTACCAGTTACGACTGTACATACAACATTAAAATTTATTCAATTCAGCCCTTTGGTTCCTTCCTTTGTTTCAATCAAAATTGAAGCTCCTTTTTACTTTAGATAATAGTTACATTAAGTTGTGTTATGTAACAACTGGTTCTAAACATACAGTATTAATATATGGATTAGCACAATGTGTATTCTGTGGCAGCCTAGACTGAATACTGTATACAGATGAAGGGAAGGACTAACTGTTACATTAGTTCCTTGATCATCATTACAAACATTATACTCATACAGTAAATAATTATATCGGTAATAATTTCCAATCTAAAGTGTTTCTACTCAATGTGATGCACCAATACACAACTACACTACACCCCAAATATATATTGTAGGAAGATGGTTTCCCCAAAAAGCTGCTGGTTTCAATGGACGGTCTGTTGTAAGGAAATAACATGTTGGAGGCAATGTGAAGACTTTTTACTTCTAAAGCTTGTGTTGCCACATAACACACCATCTGAATAGAATGACTGATGCTTTGCTACAGTATTTGGTATTGTTTGAATAAATCACCAGCCTCCACTTCACCAACATCTTACTTTCTTAATGGAACTTTTACAATTCAGTAATAATAATTATCCATTTTAATTTACTTTAATTATTTATAATACAAAAACAAACTAACATCAGAAATTATTAAATTTCTCCATTATAAAGTTATTGCTCTATGAATGGACAATTCCAGAAAATGATCAAATATTGTACAAAATGTAAAAAATAATTTACACTACTGTAATATTATCTGGTCACTCACACATTGAACATGTTGTTACTCAAACCAACCAAGAACAACTTCATGATCCAAATGCTAAAGGAAGAAACTGATTTATATTTCCTCTCACAAGAAAAGTTAAATCTTTCTCTGCAGAGCTGATTTACTTGTGTGCAATACTATATCTTGCATTTCAATTTCTGGGTGCTTTAAACATGCTTAAACTATGTCAAAATACTGTACAGCATATGACATTTTGGTGTCACAGTTCATCCTAATAATACATAGGATACTATTATGTGTAATTCATCATTATACATTGATGTAGTATTTGCCACACAAGCTTCATGAGAAGAGCTAAGAGGAAGACCTTTCAATTTGGATAAACCCTACATTTATTAAATGCTGATAGGTGCAGCTTCAGAGGAAATACACTGCTGCATTGAAGCAACAATGACACACTATTGTAATAGATAATTTCCAAGTACAGTATAAACACTACATTATAGGAAACTTTCACTATACACAGCTTTCAAATACTGCAATGGGTTTCTCTTATACAAATCAAATATTTCCATACCTCCCTCAATTAAACAGAGAGTAATTATACTTTTACTGTACATAGATTGTCCAAACTGGTTAAACAGAATGGAATACTGTATAGTATAGTCTTTTATAATGTGAGAATATCAAGGTCCTATAAGCAGTGAGTACAGACAGTCTGACACACCATCATCAGCATGGCAGTGGTAAATCTCAATTGGACTGTCCTTTAATATTCTTCACAGACAAACCCAAACCCCGACATTCATCTGACAATATGCTGAGCTGGATAAAGATGGAATAAAGAAGCAAGCAATTCAATCATCATTCTAAGTGTTATGCAGTGCTGAGTAAATGAGGTTGTCTCAGGAAAGAACACAGTATTATTGAAGTGTTAAAGGATTTTGTTCAATACAACCCTATAGGAAAGATCTTTAAAAAAAATCTGTAGAAAAGGGCAAAAATGGTATGATAAAGTAAAGAATAAAATTGTTGTACCATCCAATTACAGTATCATTAAACGGTGATTATTTACAGATAGATTTTAAATGACAAATTTGTGTGCACTATGTATGCAACAGTACATTTTTTTTTTTTTAACTGTACTGAGCAAGCTAGGACTAGAGGCATTCAAGGTCCTCATCTCTAAAACAAAATGAGTGAGAGAGGTCATTACTTTTTCCTTTCACTCAATGATGCATAATGTACAGTAAGTATGCAAAGTACACTATAGTTTTTTTTAATACAGTATAGCACTCAAAAGGAGAAAAAATCCTTTGACTACAACTGTAAAATGTAAAAGTGACAGATCTTTTCCTAACTTCCCTAAAGGGTGACTGTTTACTTTCCTGATACAATCACAGTGTACAGTTGGCCTCAGGAATTCGTTTACACTACTGTGATATCAAGGGTTCGTAACAATTAGAAAATTTAGTACATTAATTTTTTAACACCAATCTCTTTTAGTACAGTACTGTAATGTTATTTGCGTAATGCTTGAATCAGTCAGCAGAACAATCATTACAGTCTGTGCAGAATAAAGACACCTTATAACCAATGCTGTGTGTACAAATACCTAAGGCTGTCTGTACATACAATTATTATGTGGAGGGAGGCAGTCAAGTTGGCAACAACAATACATACAATTTTGCACAAACTACTAATCAGTTACTCTTCATGTACTACAAGCTCATAAATTATATAATATTATGTGTACAATATATAAAAAAGTTAACTTATTTGCTGAACTTGTATATATAAAACCTTAACCATTATCACAGATGGGATTAAAGTGACATGTATTATGGGCCAAAAACTCACTGCCCTTCACGTACTCCATTCATCTTTGGGTCGTATGCAAGAACATCCGAGGTGTCGACGATGACATGATACCAAAAATAAAGGCCCTAATATTTTTCTATGGAGCCATTGTGCCGGTATCATACCATCGTATGCACCACGAATGTTCTTGAATACTGCCCTTTATTTTCTCACCCGGTGCAGGACTAGAACTCTCACAACAGAGAGCTACAATCATGAAATCTTCCTCCTACACATTGGCTTAGAGAGAGCACGTTGGAAAGGAATTGTGAAGGAGAATAATTATGGTGTTAGTAATACAGCTTGGTGTGACAACCTTTGTAGTGGTAGGCAAAGATCCTACTACTGTTCTATATTATACCTTCACCTTCTCAGTAGTACTGTACAGTACAAGAAATAGCAAAGAGGTTCATGTGGTACTGATGACACACACTACAGTACTGTACTCCTGCCTTGTACTATTGCTCAAAAATGTACCCTACTGTACCTTTAAGAACCCTGTAATCATGAATGAGACCTGGTGGCTTCTGGTTCCTGCTGACTATGCCATGAAATGAGCTTCTTTAATGTAGGAGGTGTTATGTGGTAGTGTTTGAAGGACTCGCTAACCTCTAATTTTTTTACTACATCACTGGCGTCCTTACCCTTCTCACTAGTACAAGAAATAGCAAAGAGGACCATGTGATACTATTACTTGAAAAACTATCCTCATGATTCCGTGCTGCTACACTGGGAAGGAAACGAATGAGATACAAATGAAATTAGTAGCTTCCCTTCACTGACTATTGTATATTAAAAACCTTTATGGAAAGTAATTTGAAGTGGGCCATCTGAAGCCTATATACCTCACTAAACTCCATTATAAACCATATCCCCAAGTTAAATACAGGGGGATTTCACTTCCTGGCATAGCTTGGAGGAACCAGTAACCATCCAGTTTCCCTCTTGAGATTACTCCCCTTCACCACACTACACCTGGGGCATCCATTGCATCTATACTCCACCAAAGTACACTCCTATATATGCTCCAAACCAAAAACATCAACCTTAAGAGTAAATAGACTTTCCGCTGGGCTCTGGTTGAGGTTTGGTAAACAACGGCTTCTTATCAAGGAAAGATGGTAAAAGGACATTATAATAACAATAATAATACAGTACTGTATGTGGAGCAAGAGAGGAGGTGGTCACAAGGGGATACCACAACTTATACATGAACAACTACACTGAGTGAGTTAAGATGTTGATGGTATATGCTACCTTCCATTTCCTTTGAACTTATATTTTTTCTAAAACTAAGAAAAGTGAGGACTAAAGAAATAATGTGTTTTATGTCTTCACTCGTGATATAAAATGGGTGAGAGAATAAAAAAACTCACGTCCAATTTTGCTTGAGATGCCTACAGTAGACACATTGTGTTAGAAAGGGCACAAGTCATAGTGAGGGGGAAAGATGTGCCACAACACATACATTACATTTACTGTGGTGGTTTGTTAACTTGCACTGTACGAAGGAACAAACATATTCACTATTCACCGACAACATCTTATCTCTTTAACAGGAATAATTAAAATCAACTAAAATAACCCCCAAAATATAACTATACAGCATTACAGTAGGCTCTCAATATTACACTAACATATTCAACACAGAAACAGTACATTACTTAACTCTGTAAGGTAATGAATAATAACAGAACCCCAGGAAAGCATTTGATGGTCTTCAATGGAAAACCAAGTGTAAAATGAAGTGGCGGATATAAATATTTATCAGCGATATATAAAGTCTACTGTATACTGCAAATCAAAGGAAATAATTATGGTACGGGAACATTACAACATCTTAGTTAAATACCTGGTATAAAGTGCACAAACTGTACTGATGCTATGTGTTTACAGTCCAACACACACACACACACAGACACTCTTTCTAACATATGAAGGAGCAAATTCAAAGCAACACTCAACCATTCACCTAAGTGTTCTAATATAAGGGTCACGTTTGGTTTGGTATCAAGTATTGTGAGGCCTTAGAAAAATTGTTCGTCAGGGTAGGATTGATTCATTAATTGATAATCGGCGTCACAACAGCAAGGTCTTATGGTGCCCAAGGAAGAAGGTGATTGAGAGGTGGGACAGTAAGCACAAAATATAACAGATGAAAAGAAAGGGACAGTTGGACAAATGAAATCTCCTTTTATGACAAGCAGGGATACTGGAAAGGTATTCATAGCTCCCAACCCCAGGGGAACCATAAGGATAGGACTTATAGAATATATTATGGAAGCATATAGTCATACAGTACCTTGGATCTACCAGTGTTATCAACTAAATAGTGATATGAACAACCAAAGTGATCAGGTGGGATACAAAACTAAATATACTGGCATAAATATTTACAGGATAATATAAATATACAATTGTCTCAATAATTCTGTGCATACCATTATAATTATCTTTTCTAGGAGAGATAAAGCCTGCAGAATACAAGTACTGTAATGTGACAGCTTGTGTCAGTATATATACTGTACAGTACTGTAATAAGTAGTACAGTACACCAATAATATAATCATACACAATATCTCAATTTTTTCCTTCCTTGAAAAAGCTTGTGTATATAAACAATATTAGAATAAATGATCATGACTTGTTATCCTCGTTTTTCACAGGACAACTCTGCAAGTGCTGTTGTATTGTCTAAACAATACCAATTATCATATTTTACAAATATCAATAATCGAGTAATAATGTTTTTACAATAAACATTCTAGATCATATATAATCATAAAGATTGATACTTTGTTCCCTCATGGATACTCCTGTTAAGGGTTGGCTAAGGTAGAATAATAATAAATTCTCTACCAAGTGTGATCATATTTTACTGGAGTCTTGTCTATCCATCTCAAAAGGGGCTACTCATTCCCTGCCTTCAAGCTGTCACATTCCTTGCATTCCTCAGGGCAACTGGAATCTCCTTGAGGTATAGCTACTCAAAAAAATATCTGGAAAGTGTGATACATTGGTGAGTAGGAAAATATAACAACTTTGGTCGTTATCTTGAATCATCAACAAGTAACTATTTATTTACTTCCTGCTTTGCCTCCTACCCTTCCAGACACCACCATTCAGATACTCCTTTGATTGAGCTGTACCAGGAGACAGAAAAGCATCAAATATTATGTCTTTTGATTGTTCGTACTCAATGGTTTCTCTGTGAATGGCAACCTTGAAGAACCTTCTATACAGTACAATAAATTCAGTTACTGTATATATTACTGCAGCCTCATCAATACTGGTCATTATATAGCTTTATATATTACTCTATTTGTGTTATATAAAAAACCTTGGCATGTGAAAGTTTTGGCTTCTTAGTAGTGCATTTTTTTAACCTGACAAAAACGCATACATCAGTTTCCGTCCAGATGATATCACAATGTAACCGCGGCACAGTTATATCAGCTAAGTGAAGGTTAATGAGTCCTCCACAATATGCCATAAGACAACACACATACCATGGGAGTTTGCTTCATGTCACAGTTTAGAGAAGTCAGTGACATCTAATTCATCCACTATGAAAGCTTTGGGAAATTCTGTTGTTTGTAAATTATAGATACTGTAATCAAGTTGGATGTTTCAAGTTATAAAATTATAGTCTAATCGGTTCTCATATGAAAATGATAAAAATAATGAGGAGAAACCACATGCATTTTGCCAAGTTAAAAAATGCACTGTACATAATATGAACATTACTAAGAACATATTATATTATATCATTATCAAATTATATACAGCAAATAAATTCTCTGATAGTGTTTAAATATGCTACATACAATAATCCATCTCCCAATTGGTATTACACCAACAAAATTTAAATAATATATAAATCAAACTCGAACACCAACTGTACTGTTAACATATGTTCTGTAGGGAACAATAAACTGCACTAAATATTAATCTCACATATAACAACAGTGTGTGGAATACCAAAACAATGAGGAACAGAGAGAGAGACGGTGGGTATGGAGTCACAGAGAGCCGTATTCAAGAACATTTATGGTGTTGACAACTGCATGGTACCGTTATGATGGCTCTGTTGTTTGTTGGTCTTATGGAGTTGTTATACTGGTACCACACCTTCCTAAACACCACAGATGTTCTTACATACAGTCCAAAGTGTTACTACCCCTCTTCATCCCCAGTAACCAGGATGGAACTTGGCCTACAGTGGTGCGAGGCAAATACATCAAAATTAATATTGGGTATATCTTTAAAGTTTGGCATTCTTACAACATAATGGCTGTCTTACATAACTCAAAAAGTGAACTGGTATAATAGGAAATCATCATTCGTACACTCTCCCTGGGGCTTCTGTGATTCCTTTACTTTGAACTTTCTTCTGAGGCTCCCTGGTGATGCTGCCTCCATAACATAGTAGGAATTATATGTAAGAAATAATCATAGGCTCAAATATGATAATGATTGGTGTGATGGTTTAAGGTACCCTGTGATTGTGTATGAGACATGGTGGCTTCTGATTCCTCCTGACTATGCCACGAAACAAGCTTCGTTAATGTAGGTGGTGTTTCATGGCAATATTTGAAGGACTCACTAGCCTTCAATTTTCTGACATCTTCCAATTGTCCACAACAGAACACCCCATTACCCAGTGATTTTTCTTACATATATTCCAAAGACCCTGAAATGCCAAGACTGTTTCTACCATGACAAAAATCCAACATTTCTTTCATTTAGGAGCTGCACATCCCACGGACCAACTACTCCAAGACTATAATCATTTCATCCAGTCTTGTTGTATCTTAAGGGGGTATTACAGTGTTGGTAAATCTGGAGTGACTGATTCCTCCAAACTATTCCAAGAAACAGGCCACCATTAGTTTTGTTCATCTGGTCCTGATTCCTGGCATACTCTGGAGGAATCAAGTCACTCCAATGTAACAAAAGTGTATTATCCCCTTAACCCTTAAACAATGGATGATAACTAATGAAATTTTTCAACAAAAATCTGTGATGTTCAATTGTTAAGGGGGGGAGGATTATTTTTTTGGTAAATTGAAGGGAAACAATTTCTATGCCAAGAAACAAATTCACCTCAATGTTGATAATTGGAAATCTGTTGTTTTGTTTCATAGTTTGGGGGACCTGCAAGCCTTCTAATTTATGATCAAGAGAATATCCCCTTAATTGCAATTTCAAAGAACCCATGAATGTCAAAATAATGCTTAGATAATATTTGGAAATACAAAATACAAAAAAAAAAATAGTTCCATTGTTCAAGGGACTGTCTCCAAAAATCAATGTACAGTTGCACACAGTTCTCCATGTACACTCCCCCATGATAATAATAAGTGGTGGTGAGCAATGACTACTGAAATACCACTGACTTAGCCACTGTGTTGTTATGAGCTTTTCAAAATATATCATTGTGTTCAAAAATATTCAACAACAGAATGCAAACAATGAACTGTGTGGACTTGTACTACCTTTCTGACCCAGCAACAGCAGCAGCAGCAGCAGCATAGGTCTACTGTATTATGCTTTATTCTAACATAAGGTAAGTGTCGACAGCCTACATCATTACCCAGCATCTGATTGATTAATGTGTGACTCTCAACTCTTGGAGGGATGAGCAATGACCAATCACAGTTTGTCTCTATGATGCCAACTGTGGACATTTACCATCAGTGATACAAAAACCGACTGCACCTGTAACTCTGAGATGACCAATGACTCCACTCTTTTGTCTGACAGACCCTAACCTCTATGACTCCACACTTCCTTGGTCCTTGGGTGCCCTGGTGAGTCTCTTGGCACCCCTGTTGGCTGGACCCTTGGGCTTAGCAAACTTGGGTCGGTGTAGGTTCTGCTTGGGGTGGATTTCATCCAGTAGGTACTCTTCTGTCAGCTCAGTTCCCTCCCCAATCTCCAACTGCACAACACAAGATAGGCAGTTACAGTAATATTATTCTATATAAGTTGGTTTGTTCTCTATTAGGTATCAAGCACAATAATTCATTCAAGGAGAATGTGTACTTGTTAAAATAATAGACATGTCTTGAAGTGCTGTTACCAATATTTCAGTAACTGTATCTTAACATAAAAACTGTAACACCATAATCTCTTTGGTAAGGCAGAAACATATACAAATAAAAGTAAACATTTTTATACACTAGCAATGACTTAACAGACCTCTGGGACTGTACACTGACCAACATGTACCTTCTTTGTAATGACGAGGTCCAGTCCATTCTCGAGGAGGTCAGTGACGGGGTTCTTGCTGCTTGAGTATAGCATCCTCTCCTTGATGGGGCACGCATATCCAGGCATGGAGTAGATGAACACTGCAAGGTTGTGAAGAATTGTGGTGAGGATGAACAGTGAAAAGTCTTATTTGAAAGGGGTAAATAGATGAACACTACAAGTACAAGGCTGTTACAGAATGAAGGTGTGATATTGAACAGTGGAAGGTGTAACTTGAAAAAGAGATAAATAGTTGAACACCGAAGGGTCGTTACATATTGGTGGTGTGATGATGAACAGTGGAAGATGTAATTTGAAAAGAGATAAATAGATGAACAGTTGAAGGTCTAAACTCATGTCCATTTTTGTTTTTAAGACCTGTTTAAATATTCATTCTTTTCCCTACATTCTTAACCTTTCATCTATTAATATTATAGTCCCCTGGCTGTCTGCTTCCCACATCCACTTACATACGCTGTGGTAGAAGTCACCCTCATAGTTGTGGTCATAGCGGTAAAGATGATAACGTGCAGCAGTCTCTGGGACATGCTTGGAGAGGCTTGTGACCGGTAGTGTTGTCTCTGTGCTGTCTAGTTGTATCTCTTCAGCTGATGTGTCTGTCAAGTTGTTGTAGTGGTGTTCAATTAAAAAGAAATTGCATTGCAGCATCTGTTATAAGTAATATACTGAGATATTAAAAAGGATTTGTTCTGAACAAAATGTAAGGGAGGGAAAAGTGTTACTGGCTCAACTTTATATTTCCAAATACAGTTTATGTCAAGTACAGTATGTATTGTTAAGTAAATTTTATTCCACCATATTAATAACCAATAGAACTGAATAACTAATTTTTAATAATATTTATCAACATTACCTTCAGAAATTCATATCATTCAATAAATTATTTAAGATGTTGAACGATAGAAAATTGTATAGCAATACTTGTGTGTGTTTTAGTACCAAGGAACTGAATTGATAATGATATAAACAACATGTCAATCATTAAGAAAGTTATCAATTAATACATTCATTGTTACTCACTCACTCAACTACTAATTATTCAATACAGCTTCTCTCTCTCTCGACAGGGTGAGTCATCATCCAACTCACACACAGGATGCTCAACAAACAGATAAACTCCACAATAAAGCTTAAAGATAGGAGTCACTTGTGTTTGTGACCCTTTTAAAAGAACTTAATTTTCCTACTTTGAAATGCACAATGCAATGATACATCCCCAAAACTAAATCTCATAATTAAATGATGCCAAGGCAAATTATATTATAGCTTTTCTCTGATCAACTTTAGACATTTTATCAGTCTGAGGGAAGCACTTCAGATACTCACTTATCATATTGTACCTCAGTAAACCCATTAAATAAAAGCTTTAAATAACAGACCTATTCTACTACCAGATGTTTCAAAATGACTCAGGAAAACCACCAAATCCAACAATGAACTTCATAGAGAAGCTACACCGCTGTAAATACTACACTAATAATTCTTAGTTAAGGCCTGGTCATACGAGCCAATTTTCAGCAAAAAGTTGCTGTATCTGGTCACACGGACTGAGAACGAAATGTACATACAAACAACACAGTCATCGTATTGATACCACACCATTGTCAACACCACAAATATTCTTGCATCCGGCCCCAAGACTCACCAATCTTGAGCTGGACGTACTGAAGGCGACCCTCAGTGAACTGCCTGACAGCGTTCATGGCCTCGGGAACTAATGGGAAGCTGATGCCGGCCATGGTCTGGTGTTTAGTGTCAACACTAATGTCTACACCAACGTCATTCTTCTTTAGCTCCTGCATCTCCTCTTCCTGTCAAACATCACAGAAAATGTACTCATATTAATTAGCTTCTGGCATCCCTCAATCTTTCAGTATAAGTATTATTCTGGTTACTTGTTACATGTGAAGATGGTATCAAGGGGTATTATAAAACCTGACAAAACGAAAAAGAAATCTGAATCAGGAACAGTGAAATATCTAAATAAAAGTTCCCCCTTCTACTGTATGTTGCTTTCATTTACAAAAGTGTTTACTGATTTATAAATTTAAATCCATAAGCTAAAAGAAACATTCAAAATTCAGCATTATATTGTTGAATGTGTGTATGTGTTGTAATTACCCTGGATGTGAGTGGAACAGGAGCTGAGGCTGACTTTCGATGGCGTCTCAATCCTTCTAAACTGACGTCATCCTGAAACATGACACACATACAGTACGATATTTATATAATCAATCCCTTTCTTATTCATCCATGGGTAAAGGAAAACCAAGTAAAAAAAAAAAAAAAAAAAAAAAAAGCGAAAGTTGAGAAAGATTAAGAAAATAACAGAATATCAGGTGACATGGGACCTAACATAATAATCAATCCTGTTTCTACCTATTAATAAAGTAATAATGTAATTAGTAATGAAAACATTACTAAACCACACCAAGAACTGACCTGGACCGTGCCAAACACTTCATCCTTGATCTGCGTTGCTCCAAACTCCTTCCTGAGGGTGGCCTTGGTGGAGGCATAGAGCATCTTCTCTCTGATGGGGGAGTCATCAGGGGACCAACTCAGCAACACCCACTCATACCCACCGTGAGCCTCACTGTCCAGTCTGTCATGTGTATATAAAGTCAACACTCATGAGTATCAATACTAATAGTGGTGCTTGTATAGATTTCTAACCACTATATAAATTCAGATTCTGGAATTTTATAAAGTAGACACTCAATATATAAAGAATAAACACTTGTATCCATCACTTCATTTGACATTCAGTTCCTCATTGAAAACCACCCAATGTTTTCCCAGGCTTCTGTTATTCATTACTATACTGACTTAGTAATTTACTGAGCCTGTGTTAAATAGATAATGCCAAATTGAATAGTTTTATATCAAGGGCTACTGTATGATGTTACTGCTTCTCTGTTCATGTTTAGCAAGTGGAAAAAAGTTAAGAAATTAAATGAGAAAGCAGATAAATTTTAACCAGGATAAAAAACTAGAGTACAGTATTGGTCCGTGTGCCGTGGTGAACTGACCTGTATAGAATGTAACATGGCTGCTTCTCCTTCAGTAGGGGAAGAACCAGGTCATCATAGTCATCCTCCCATGACCCTCGTCCAGGCTTCCACTCCCCCAAATGTAGGGCCTCTGGTGGACATGGAAAGGGAAATTTAATTAATGGTAAATTTACTTAATATTTCCTCTTCATGCACATTACTGGGCCATTTAAACTATGGCTGAAATCTTTTGCATGTTGTTTTACAAATTTTAGACATTTCTGTTGAATTCTTCCTTGAATTCTTTGACTGATATGCATACACAACGTGAAATATTCATAATGTCTATATGATAATAACAGTTTAAGTTTATATTTTTTTACAAATGTTACGGAAAACCTTCTAAATCTCCAATTTCTCTTAAGGTTTTTACAGCTAATACCATTTGGTGAGTGATGGTGAGTGATGGTGATTGGAGTGATGGTGAGTGATGGTGATTGGAGTGGAGTGATGGTGAGTTGTGGTGAGTGGAATGATGGTGAGTGGAATGATGGTGAGTGGAGTGATGGTGAGTGGAGTGGAGTGATGGTGAGTGGAGTGGAGTGATGGTGAGTGGAGTGGAGTGATGGTGAGTGGAGTGGAGTGATGGTGAGTGAAGTAGAGTGATGGTGAGTGGAGTGATGGTGAGTGAATCAGTCACTATTCACTATCAACTCATACCTTCCTCTATGGTAACACTCAGTACACGTACACTTCCATTACGACAGCTACCGAAGAAATTCAGCAACTCCTCATTTGCTGTGGGAAAAATAACAACTTGTTATTATCGTCAATTAAACATTGTACAGTATATATAAAAATAAGAAAAAGTTATTCTCGGCAAGTAAACACTACGGTATATGAATTAAAGTGCCTGGTATAATTATAGAAAGATATAAAAATGTGCTGTTCACATTTATTTATTTATTATTTGGTGAAAACAGGGCATCTCCAAGAGAAACACCATAGATGAAGAGTATTTATTGAAAGAATTAACATTTTGTAGCAGTGTTGCCAGATCTGGCTAGGTCCCAGTATTTTGCCCCAGTCATTTCCTATACTTTATCGCGGTTATTTCCCGGTAGTTTGCCCAGGTTTGGTCCCAGTAGTCTGCCCAGGTTAGATCCCGGTAGTCTGGTGTGGTCTAGGTTAGGTTAGGTAAGGTCAGGGTATTGCCCCATTTGAATATGTCCTATCTTAAAAATGGGGCATTTGTGGAGGAAATGCCATAGAAAAAAATTGTCTTGGAATGGTCTTTCAATATTTACCAAGAAAAGTATGTTAGAATGGTAAAAAAAAGTGTGTAATGATACTAAAATATACAATATAGTGAACCCAGTACTTCCCTAACTACTTTTACAAATAATAAATATAAGGCCGGGAAGGTGAAAGTTTGACTCGTATCACTTAATAAACATAATGTATATATCAACATACTCTATTATTAA
Organism: Petrolisthes manimaculis; assembly: GCA_034508575.1. NCBI lineage: Eukaryota > Metazoa > Arthropoda > Malacostraca > Decapoda > Porcellanidae > Petrolisthes > Petrolisthes manimaculis. The sequence continues at coordinate 150,661 of JAWZYT010003870.1, read as the reverse complement.
CATATAAAACATACCAACATACTCCATCATAAACATTACGTTAGGATAAAATGATATACCAATGAATTAATGTAGGTGACAGTACAATGTTGGAGGCTTCTATTGAGTCCTCCAAAATACTACCAAAAAGTCACCCTTATTATTATGAGTTGGGTTAATCTGGTCCTTTTTTTCTGTTTCCTGGCATATACTTTTGGAGGAAACAAGTGGCTCAATTATATTAACCTTAATTACTTTTTTTATATTTATATATATATCTGTAACAGGTAACGCCCTCCTCCCCCAACACCATCCATTATATAATACATTTTACTCCATTTTCCTTCATAATTATGGCATTTTCTTCACTACATTCGTTAAATCATTAATTACGTGACGTCATAAGGGTGTATAGTGACTCAGTACAGTCTTATACATTAATAAATACACTATAATAATACCTGTTATTCCCGTCTGGTGTGACATCTCTCCTTTGGTGGCCTCGCTTATCTTAACAAACTTTGAAATACAACAGAAAATGTAATAAATGAAAACTTTATATGGGGGAACTATACTATTTTTTACTCATTTTTAAAATCTATATTACCCCATCTCAATTAACGTTCCAATGGGAAACCTTACAGGAAGGGACTATGCTATTTCTATATTTATTTTGGTAAGTATTGAAATAATTACAGTTATTGTGTACTGTTTTTCTACCTTCATTACCCACTTAGTTTGACCGTTCTAATACTATTTTCATCTATGACATTTCCTCCACAAATGCCCCATTTCCAAGATAGAGCATATTTAAATAGGCCATTTTGAAATTAGCCTGACCTTACCTGACCTAATCTAGACAACAGCAGACTACCAGTGGTAAAATACAGGAAATGACCGGTCCTGGAGTGGAGTGGAGTGGATGACCCAGCTCAGTGCCGACCGTCGGGACAAGCCCATCATGGAGCAAGTTTCCGCCGGATGGAGGAGAAGCTCAGGCGCCCAGTGGGGGCCAAACCGTCACAACCAACTCATGACCCATTTTGGGGCACGAGAACCTGGGAGTGGCTTTGGTCGCCCAGGCATTCACATATCTCACACAACATACCACACTAACACATTTTTTTCCAATCCGAGAAATAACTCTCCGGCTGTCATTTCTTGTTTACTTCTCCTAGCCGGAGATATTGAGAGCATGTCCAACCAGCTCAAAATCCATCACCTCGAGTCGACAGACAAGGGGCTCAGCTATGCAACTTATGCAAGCAATGCTGGTCCCACCTCACATTTTCAACACTTGTTTCCATCAAACACTACACAAACACATGGACCTGTTCCTCATGTACAAGTACAACATCATCCATATCCCCATCCTCACCATCAACATCATCCCTATCCCCATCCTCACCACTACCACCACCACAACCACCAACAACACCTCCTCATCCATCCCCAACCTCATATAAACAGAAACCGTTCACACAACATAAACATTTTACAGGTAAACATAGACGGAATCACAACAAAACAACACGAACTCACACATTTCATCATTCATAACAGCATACACATAGCAGTAGCACTCATCCGGCTGCGGACGCGGCGGGGCGGCGGTGGCAGTGGGGCGGTTGCTGCCGCCGCCCCACAAACACCCTGCCGCCTCCGCCGCCCCGCCGCCGCCGCCGCTACCGTCGTTTTTTAATAATATTTTATTTTTATTTTTTTAATAATATATATATAATTTTTTCATTAATTAATTTTTTTTGTAATAATTAACTTTCTTTGTTATATTAAATTATTATTTTTTTTTTTACTTTTTTTTTTTTTTTTTCGTCGTCGTCGCCGCCGCCACCGCCGCCTCGCCGCCGTTGCCAACCCCGCGGCCACCACCGCTGCCGCCGCCCTGCCGCCAACCCCGCCGCTGCCCCAACGCCGCCTTCCCACCGTCGCCGCGGCCACCCCGCCGCCGCCGCCGCCGATCCACCGTCGCCGCCGCCGCCCCGCCGCCGCCGGCACCACCGTCGTTTTTTAATAATTAGTTTTTTTAATTCTATTTTTTTTTTTTTAATAATTAACTTTTTTATTTTTTCTTATTTATTATTATTTTTTTTTTTTATATGAAAACAGGGGCATATCTCGAAAACGGAGCTTTTCTAAGAGAAACCAAAAGTAAGAAGTGAATTATAAAGGCAACGCCATATTATAGTGTACAGTGTGTTTTCTCCCACCCCAAACCCCGTATTCCCAAGCTCTCCCCCAAGTTTGTATGGGGTATGAAAACTGGGCATATCTAAAACCCATTGAAGAAAATAGTCTTAGAATGGTCCTAATTAGTGGTAAAACATACTAATATATACATTTTACTGAACCCAGGTTTACTGTAAATTTACCAAAAATTGTTAAAAAAAAAATATTTTATTTAAAAAACAATTTAAAAAACTAATTATTAAAAACGACGGTGGCGGCGGCGGCGGGGTTGCGGTGGCGGCGACGGCGGCTGCGGGGCGGCGGGGGCCAATGTGCCAAAAGTTTTCATAATTGTGAAGTTACCTCCTGGGACTGATGAGTAAAATTAAGGTAATAGTCAAGCGTTTGTCCATAATCTGCTTTGGAATCAAGGTTTTCAGATTGCAATGTTTTAGTGTTTTTTTAAAGCATTTATTGTTCAAGATTACAGTAGATTACATGTGAATTTGTGCTCATTATGTTGTGTGTGTAGTAAAGATGAGACAGTGCTGTACTGTACCTTGTATCTTTAGTTTTGTTCTCAGTAGTATATAGGCCTAATCATATTTTATACTAGAGACTAGACCATAAGCCCATTTCCTTCCCAGCGTGGAATGTAAACAAAACGAGTGGGTTGCAAGGCGTACGATAAAAGTGAAGTATGTGTAATTAAGTAATTAGTTGGGTGTTTTTTGACGAAAATATCCTGTCCCCCCTCACTGTCACACACTTTCCGTGTGAATTCCTGGCGCTGTAGGTGGTCACATGACAATTTGTATAGCATGACAGACAAACAGAGTTTCTTCATTTAGATATATAGGTCACTTTACTAGGCTATACTGGTATGGTAGTTTTCTAGAGTACCTTATCCTTTCATTGATATTTGTTAGTTTGTTTTTTTCAATCTTAACTTGTTCCTATTTCTCTAATTATAATACTGTCTGTGGGTTGGTGTGTAAGCTATGACCTTCTCTTTTACTATACTCTTTGCATATAATAAACTACTCATTCATTCATACTCCTCGGAAAAGTTTGCGAGAAGAGGTAATGCTCTAGGAAACTGCGGTATATTTAATGGGTTTAAGTACTGTACTTCTGATTATGCACAGAATTAGATAATTTTATGCAGTTATCATATATGGAACAAATTCAAGTCTCTTTATGGCTCTAATTATAGTTAATGAGAAAATAACAGCATAATTATAATGGTTTTAAAGTGGCAATAAGCTCCGCTCCTGGCTTCACTGTGGGCAGGGTCCCTGACTCTGGGTATAAGGGACGAGCAGATCATGCCGCTGCCTCTATATTATACCTCCATGGAACTAAGGTCTATATCTGTACCCCAGCATTAATTGAACTGGGTTAAAAAGTTTATTGTTACAATTTGCAAAGGGATGCAACAAAGGAGGACAGAACATGTTGAACAAACCCTAGACAATTTCCCCACCCCTGCTTTATGCTAATCACTCTAAAATTACATTGAATTAAATTAATGACAATAATGAAGCTTATAGGCATTAATCCCACCTCCTAAAAAAATAATTTTAGATATACTGTACTGTACATGGATAGCACAGTAGTTTAATAGTATTGTACCTTCCTCGACAAACTTCAACCATAAGCTATGATACAAACAGATGCCATCATATCCTGGGTTGGCATTACCTGTAGTCATGTGATCAATCTATCTATCTATAACTCCGACGCCTCATTCCCTCCGAGAACTCCCGCCAAGGAGGTGGCCACAGCAGCAGAAGTCTCCAGTTTTCCCTGTTCCAACACTCCTTCCTTACATACTCTTCCACTCAATATACTGTGGTCAATACTGTACTTTAAGGGTTTGGGTGCCTTTCGGCCTCAGCCACTCTCAATCCGTTCTTCTATTGTCCCTCTTTTTTTTCTATTTCCTTCCTGCTTGCCCTCTCACTCTATTACCTTCTGGCACTATATGACCTCGCCGTTACTATTATTCAATCAATGGGGTGGCTCTTGGCTATACAGTACTGTACTGTATATATTGTACTTACAATTATTGTAGTTGTCGCCTTGTTGGAATCTCCTTACAGTATATGAACTGCAGATCAACTTTTCAAGGTCTAAGTGAGAATCAGGAAAACAGAGGTGCATTTATTCTATTGCTGTTCAAATATGTAAATAAAAACAGTTCTGAACCAGTAGAGTAATCCTTACATTAAACAAACATTAACACAACATTTCCTAATTCTGATGCCCTATCCACTGACTCACAAAACTAACACACACGCTACATATTTTTAAGCCCTCATTTTTCTTTGGTTTATATTACTTTGACACACAGTATCACCAGGAAAACATCATTTTAAAATTAATTCCTGTATAAGGAATCTATTTGAGAATATAAAATGTAACATACTTTCAATTAACAAGTATATAATTATGTTAAAGCCTGTAAAATAATTTAGCAGTTTTGGTATAATACCCCCCCACCCCCTATTATTGTCATACCAATTTTAAATCTTGGTATAATTTACCCTCAACACACACAAACAATCATAATTACATTGTACACAACAATTTTTTTCTTTATTGCACCGTATGTAGTTCTGGGTCAGTGGTATAAATGGCTCTATAGGTCACCAGAGTTTGGCAAGCAACAATGAACTTGGCTAAAACTGGTAATCCATCCTGTACAAATATAAAAATGCAATCTTGTCAGAACACACAAGATGCCAACACCACCAGTATAGAGTAGATCTTTTAGATTAGTAAGGGAGCAAGATACAATACTGGCTAATTAGAACCTCTCCACTGACTCCTTCAAACTCTCCCACATACAAAACAGTTAAAGAATCCATGGCTTCCAATTCACCCTAGGCATCTTAACCCTATGTGGCATTGGTGTGATATGCATTGCAAGGAGTACTATCACGGTTATTGGTAATTATGGCAGTAGTGATGCTATGTAACAACACTCCCATAATAAGGACTACAGTATAATGGGAAGTATCAGATATCACCACCACTGCTGCCAACTCTGTCTGTAGTAGTTACAGTATAGTCATTTGTGATTGACTGAAAAAGGGAACAAAGACCTCTTGTCACAAAGGCAAATGAGACAGAGATGGGATAATAAATATTAAGGAAGAAAGAGGAAAAGAGAGACAGTGTAAGAGAGGATAGAGATTGGCTGGGGTCTGTATGGGCGCCCAAACCCTTTCCAGTACTACACAGTATTACCCTATGATAGTCTAAAAGAGCCATGTATTAAGAGGAGTACATGTAACTGGCTAGACATGTACAATTCAATGACTGTTACAATGGCTTTACAGACACTAACTGTACTGGGGCCATCATAACAGTCATTCAATGATCGTCACTACCTATCCTATGACATCTCTCGTATACAGGGCTTCAGTATATGGTAGTTCAACCTGCAATGCACATCTCATCTCTCTTTCTTTAGTGAATGCATTTTGATATTATGTTGGCAATTTTAACCTTGTCCAGTCCATTTTATTATTTTTTTCTCTTTTATATATACGGTATATATATGGGAAACCTGGATCAACAGGCTCACCCACAATTATAAGGCTATAAATTGTCATAACACCATGGGATTTATTTATTTTGTATAGAGACACGGGCAACCATCACACGGTCGATTTTTTTTTTCACTTTTTACTAAACTTCTCATTCCCCTCAAGTGACGGATGGGCCGCACTCTCGAGTATTTGGTGGGCGGCTGGCATGCAACTCCAAGGGACAGCTTCAGAGGTCTAGGGTTCAAGTGTGATGTCAGCATTGTGGTGCAAACAGCTTTTTATGAATACTGTACTTGTGCAAAAGTCAGACAAAGGAGGAGTATTACACTGGTGCTAGTGTTCTGTGCATCCCGCCCTTTGAAGTGAACTCTCTTCTCTATGCTGATAAACAACCTCCCATTCATACTGATGCTATTTTACTGTATAATGTATTTTGATATGTATGATGTTTACAATTTAAGTAAAACAAACTGACTATAGAGTATAAGGGGGATACAGTTTGATAAAAAAATTTTTACAGCGCTTGTACCATAAACCTCAGAATCTGTCCCGTTGCTTAATGACATATATCACATGTAATACAGCTTAGAAAACCTTTATTAATTTATGTTGTGATAGACTACTTGTAGTCACTGTGACTATCAAGCAATAGATACAGTAGGCTCTCGATATTACACAAATATACTCAACACTTGTCATTTAACACGGGCCTGAGAAAACATTTGGTGGCCTTCAATGAGAGACCGAGTGTAAAATGAGGCAATAAAAACCAGTGTTTATTAGTATTATATCAGGAGTCTATTGTACTTGTTATTTTTTTGTTAATAATATTCTTTGTCTTAGTGCTTCTGCAACAAAATGTGAATCAGTAAGGCAGGTTTGCAGAGCAGAGCCCAAGCTGAACCAAAGAGCTCAGCAAAGAATAAGTAGGTGTGCTGTAGTCTGTTATTGTTTCCAACAGTTGGTACAGTACATGTCCACACCCCAATGATGTACAGATAAGAAGCCATGACAAGTCAAAGCAACTAGTCGCCATCCCAAGAGGAAAAGTGATGTACAGATGAGTCAGTCAGATACAAGGTACTGTACTGTATAGTAGAAGCCTCTCTGGTAGGATAGTGAGTATGGACATTATACCATCAGTCAGAACAATAACAGACTTATACTTAAAGCCCAGAGGAATGACAGACATACAGTATCATTACGTTTCTGATTCTTAACGCAATTTGTGACAAGAGAAGCCGCGTCCAGCAATATAAACATCTGAAAACCACTCTTTGCTGGCTGGGTGGTGCGTACAGTTGTGGACAAGTAAGTGTTTTTCGTTCAGTGCTTGTTGGGATTTCAAACCAATGGAACAAAGAAACTGCTGAGCCACTTTTGGAGCCAAAATGGTTTTTTGTTTGCCATTACCTTGCAGTCTCGCTTGGTATTGGAACTGTAAACCATTTGAGCCAAGATATTTCCCAATGTGAACTCTGAACTACAGTATTTGAGCAGGGGAGATGTTGGTTTACCTTTGTCGTTCCCTCGCCTGGTTCTGGCACAGTGTACAAAAGAGACGACAAAGAATTGGTGTCTTGCCTGCAACTGTCCGCATCACCCAAGGATAATAGAGTGCAGTTATCTTCAGCTCAGTGGAATGCTGAATGAATTAAACCCAGTGGTGCAGGACCCCTTATTTACCCTTCAAAAAACTGTAAACCCATGATAACAACACTGACCTATCCTCTACTCAAGGTCATAAATGCTACACACCTTTACTCCTCCCATTCAACTGGTGGAATTGGTTTCATACATTTGTCATCCTACAGTACAAAATAGGTCATATGGTCACTGTAATGCTTTCATAAGGCTAAGAGGAAGTGAGGAAACAATTCGACACAAAATACGATATACAAAACACAGTCATTCTCTCAGAAACCTGAAGAAGGAATACAAGGATCAGTAGTACTGAATACAGTGATTTTATAAACTTTTTCAAAGAAGCACGATTATCATGCAGTACATGACACCTGAAACTATATTACATATCACATTTCATTTATGAATCTAACAGAGATTTCCAGCACAGATAAACCTTGCATTTTACCACATGACCAAAGGGTCTGAAGAGGGACAGATTATGTAAGGTTCACAATGCAGGAGTCCACACTTTATCAATAATGAGAGCAACAAAACAAATTATTGGACAATGTTTACTTAACCATGGTCCTCCCTTTCCTTGCTTCCTGACATATCTTTTTCAAGCCTGGCAGATGTAAGGCAGGCAGCAGCAGGCAGGTAGGCAGGCAGGCAGGTGGGTAGGTAGGATGGCTGGCTGGCTGGCAAGGTTTGTTTGGTGCAGTCCTAGTATGGTGATGGGCAGACATGCAATCACGAATTTCATAGATGGCTTATTAACCAGATTTCTTGGTTGTCTTGCAGCACATTCTCTTCTGTTATGTTTCCAGGTTATAATTTTCTAGTTTTTTCATGAGGTGTTGTATGCTCCTCTCCATTTCTTGCACCAAGGAGATAGAGATATTATCCTCAGCTCCAATAGGTTTAATCAATTTTCCACCACTCCCTAGCAACTGTCACATCCTTGCACCTCTCTCTTAAGTGTTTTACTGTATTGTGATATTATGAAAAGCCATGATGATTGGATAGAAACAAAATTAAGCTCTTGGCATTTGTAAGGCAATAATGACAGTGGCCAACAGAGGTCAGCGTGCAGTGAGTCCTTATAGTTCACTCTAGACACTGGTAACCCCCACGGTCATAGCCAAGCAACTGTCTTCTATATTCACGGATAATTCAGTGCAGCACACCTTAGTAGACTCAAGGAAAATACATGAGTAGATATGAATAATGAATAACACGCTAGTGAATGATGTAAACACTCAAGCATCGATGTTCACCACTTATAATGCAGACCTGTTTTAGCGGCCCAAACGTCCCTCCAGCAATACAGTAGAGGGTTTATCACACGTGCACACTTTCCTCCATCTTTTTCCATCCTTCATCCTCCATACTTGTGTCTACAGATCTGCTCTTTACAGATTAACAAGTGTCCCATACATAGCCTCTATGAAAACAACTAGAGGGATGGAGGAGTACTTTGCTGGACCAGGAAAAGAAAGAGGAAAAGGTGCTTGAGTGATACCCGCTTGTGTAGGAACAAAGATTATATATCATTGCACACTGTGGATCAAAACTGGATATCATAAACATCAGAAAAAATTTTGGAATGGCGTACCATATAAAGTGTAGGGTATACAATCACAGGGCACAGTCATACGGGGAGAGGACCTTTACATTCAACGGGTCGGTTTTATGTTACTTTTTCACTCAGTGAGATGTAATATATTTCTTGTGGTAAACTTTAGCTGTCTGCAGTGTACAGTACTTGGCCCCTAATTACCTAGAAACCTTAAGAGGATCAGTCCCTATTGTGGGCTACTGTTTCTTCTAAACTGTTTCATGCAACTTCAGCTGAACTGAGATATATTTATATATTATTTCATTAATAGTTTAGATTAATCAGTAGCCCCCAATTCACTGACAAGATCTCATCTCCTAAAATATTTACCATAAGCTTTGATCAAAAACAGTGAACAGCTGAACACGGTAAGGATGGAGCACACACCAAAAATACGCAGGTCAGGGGCTCAAAGTGCTTGCAGAATATAGTACACGGACACTGCTTCCTGGATTAAAAGTTCTAATTGATTGTGAGTAAGGATAATACAGCTCACGGGTGCATTACCAAGGACCACACAAGGCTAGTCATGGTCCGGGCAATGGTGACGACTGGTACGATGGTCTATGTAGTCGCTGTGCCAGCCATCGTCAACGTACGGCCAACAACAACTTGTAGACGGCCCAGGCTGATGGTGAAGGTAATTTTGTGTGGTGATCTTCTTCCAATTTGGGGTCATGGTAATAAAAGATCCTCTCAGTTCTTCAGCACCACTGACACCCATCGGTTAGTCATACGCTCTGTACATTCACACAGTTTTATCAGTAGCAGTAGTAACAGTTAAAGGGCCGCATGTAAGAAATGTCATGTGCTGGGCGATAACAGTGACTGGTACGACGGCTTCAAGTCCTGTAGTGTAGTGGTTTCTGAGAAGCCTTTGTACTGGTCATCATCACAGCCTAACCCATGACTCATTTTTCTTGAGTAAGGGCCTCGTAACCATGGGCCACATTCCCAGAGCCTTGTTCTTGGCAGGAACCCATATCCTACAAACAAAACTATTGTAAATTTTGCTTGTAAGATCAGTGGGTATTTATTCCTAACAATGTGAGGCTCTGCAACTGTGGCTCCATGTATCTCTCCCTCCAGGCAAGACAGAAACAAGTGGTGGTTGTGGTTGTGGTAGTGGGGAGCAGTGGAAAGAATTGTGTGGTTTAGGCGAGTTCTTGGTGTGTCTCCTTTCAACATCATCATCATCATCATCATCATCTGCATTCGACGAGAGGACGTTTTTATTGTTACCCCATAATTATCTATTTGGTACAGACAAATTTCTGCCTTGTGTACATGGGACTTTGAGGGTAGGGGATCCATTGTGACATTATTATATATAGTTTTTCTATACACATCCTCCCTTCCTTTCCTTCCCCAGTACTAAAGAGTGGGAAAAGAAGGTGAGAGTCAGAGTCAATCCCTCTAAGTTGTGAGGGTTTAACAACAATTTTGATTTATTTGTGATAATACATTTTTATACATGTTTTGACATTATTAAAACTGCAAGTTTATTTATGTATTCATAGTGTTGCATTGTGATAAAGTTTATCAATAATATACAACTAAGTAAAAAACTATAACATGTTATATTTCCAAACTCTTCCTCTAAACAGTTTGCAGATAAATATTTCTATTGTCTTACTGAACATGCTCCCTGCTTCCTGTACAAACTGGCTGTCCTCTGTCCTAGAATTTTGATATCCTAGTGTCAAAAACATGTGTGGCTGGATGAAGAGAACTTATAATTCATCTTTATGAGGAAGAACATGTCAGTGACAGAAGAAACGAGTGATTTTTTTTTTTTCAGGGAGTACAAGAAAGACAGATAAAGAAAACAGTTAAACTAAAATGTTTTGCTACCTAGCCTCTGTACAGACGACAGAAGAAAATACATCAACAAGATCAGATGCTTTTCCAGTTGAAAAACTTCCTAATGTAGCATCCTCACTCTCAAGCAAACCTGGACCTCTGAGTGGGATGGTCAGGCAGGGAGAAACTGAAGCCTTTTTAGGGCAGTCAAGTGTCTGACCTTTGACCCTCATGTAACTGGGGTCTCCAAGCTTGGTGCAGGTTGACAAGTGGTTAGTCATTGTTGGTGACCTTTGATACTGCTGTCCTTGATTTCTCCTTGCTGACCCCCAACTCGTGTCCAGGTATGCTTGAAGGACCCTGAATAACATGAGCACTGTGCTGCAGGTGTGACTGTACGACCGTCTTACTTGGCCGATGTATCTGTGAACCGGATAATGTGCTTTTATATTATTTTTCTCATGACGGGCAAAACTAAAACTCAGGGTTGAGCTATTTTCCAGGGACTACTTAGAGAGCCAGTGAGTTCAAGGTATCAATTTTTTTAAGGAATTGCATAGTTGGAACCTCCTAGCGACGACGACGACGACGACTGTAAACTTGCCTACAGAGGTTGAGAGTCTGCGATCCCGCACAGAAGCAGAGGATAACACACGGTAGTTGTTCATTCAAGCCTTCATATGTTATGTACAGTTTTATTTCAAAGTGTTATTGATAATAAAAAAATACCTCAAGAGGATATTTTTCTCAGCATTTATGGAAAAAATCTGAACTGATATGAATATCATCAGAAAAGAAAATTTCATCAAGAGCAAAAAGAAAAAATGGATGATGTGGACATGAAAAAATGGTACAAAACGCACACCAACCAAGTGAGTTATGAAGCACATGTGAGTCCCCTTGCTTGTGTTGTGAGGGGCTGCGTCGAACCCCCTCATGCTGGGACCAACTGAAACATAAACAAACAGGAGGAAAAACGAAAAAAAGACAAGCTACGGGAAACTTCAGGAGGTGATCTACGAGTGCAGAGGAGGAGGAGGAGGAGGATCATGGGAATATAGGGTAGGTAAGAAGGAAGGAAGGTATGAAGGTAGGACGGCTGAGGCACAACGACCGCCCGCTGGTAATACTCAAGAGCAGGCGGGCGGATGGGTGGAGTGTAGCAGCTGTGAATAGTGGTTGTGGTAGTGGTGGTGGTGATGGTGGTGGTGGTAGTGGTGGTTGTGTTAGTGGTTGTGTTAGTAGTTGTGTTTAGTAGTAGTAGAAGTGGTGGTGGTGGTAGTGGTAGTGGTGTGAAGTGCAGCGTTGGACTCTTTTGTATTCTCTTAGATGTAGGAGTAGGGTCCATCAGTAAGGGCGCTACACAGGAGGAGTCAGGAATTGTCTTCTTTGTTCATGTCGCCCCGGTTGGGTTTGTACTCCAGTCCCGGGTCGAATTGCATGAGCACGAAAACCTGGTCCGTGGGCAGGAGGGTGAAGTCGTCCGGTGGGTTGGTTATGACGTACCTCTTGGACGACGCGTCACAGGAACTTGACGTGTCTCGGAATCTGCAGTCCAAACCAACGCCAGATTGAGGAACCAAACGGAGTGTTCTGTAAATCAATTTCATATCTCACGAGCATAGCGAAGACACTGTTTTTTCATTTTAAAGTGAGTGAGGCTGACTTTTTTTGCTCCCCGGTCCTTGTAAACAAAAACAAATTTACAAGCTGCCCAACAGGCCATGCTACTGTACAAGAGGTGCATAAACGTCTCATAAGCAGTGTGTTTAAAAAGCAGGATTACATACTTTACAAAGCCTACATTAAGGCAGGCCTGAATAAGTTATAACAGGATTTTAACAAGCCAGGTGCATACAAAAGTTGTGATACATTACAATAGCTGATTTTAACAAATTCTATTGATGCAATAGGCTCTCTTCTTTAGAGGTCCGCTCTTAATTGGTAATGAATACAATAAAGGGGTGAGAGAGAGTGCATGTAAGCTGAAAGATACAGTACAAGTACAATCACCATCATTTTTAAGTATAAAATGACCTGGTGTCTATAGGTAGATGTTGCATCAGTATATTTTATATACTGTATGTCACAAGTCTGTTGTGTAAATAAGTAGAATAACTTTGCTCCTGTTCTTTCACTACATAAACCTTCACAAGGTGGTACTGTACTGAATTGCCTATAGGGGTGTGGGTTATATTTCAAGTGTTATTTACGTTCAACAGAATCAACCAAGTCACTTTCAATTCTTTCAAGTATCCTTCCTTTCCTTTCTTTTCCTGTGTTTGTTGTCCCTACACACTCTTTCCTTGTTTCTTTTTGCTGCAGTGGGCTGTAGTGAAATCTTTCTGTCATTCATTCATTCATGTAGTTATGTAGCCCTCCAAACAATGCAAGATAACAGTACACTCCTAATTGTATAATGAGGCAGCTCATTTTCTGGCATAATATTGAAAATTTTTAGCTCACAAATCAGACTAACACAAATAACCCCTTGTGTTATTATAATAATAACAATAATAATAACACGCCTAGTTAGCAAATACAGAGTTACTGAATCCTCCAAATTATGACAGGAAACAAACAACATATACCATACTGAGGCATCTTGTTTCTTGGTAAATGTGGAGGAATTAGTAGCTCCACTGGTGCTACATCCACCTAGACACCAGACTATTGTGATACCTGTATGTGAAGGTGAGTCATTGGATGGGAGAGGTGGGAGGGGAGGGGAGTGAACGGTGACAGAATAGAAGAAAATGATAAAATTGAGCACTTTCACAACACGTGTGGCAAATACCAACGTAATTGTTTTCCTCCTCGGGAAGGGAAACAAAATACCAGCTGACATCCTTTGCACACTCGCCAGCATGAAATATCCCTTTCATCACTTTTGACACATTTCTCCAAAACCATTGGAGAGGTGGATCGGGTAGCAATGAATAAGAGGTGATAGGCAAAGAGAGGTATAATATAGCTATGGGCAAGTGGGCAGGGCAAGTACGGACGGTATATAGGTGAGGAGTGGATACATAGGTGGGTGCTAGTGGTGTGAAGTGGGACCAGGTTAAGGCAGCAATGATGTTGTCAGGACACTGCAGGTCTACTCACAATTCACCCAAACTGAGTCACAACACAGACTACTGTACGTGTTTCTCAGCACAGTTTGGAATATCAAGCCTCCTGCAATTACCCAACAGCAGCCAGCCGCCTTAAAAGGTTGACGAGTTGTTGGGCGTACCATGTGAGCTGGGCAGGACTGGACTGGGGAGGTGTGATGAGGTGATAGAGCTTGTGTTACTACTTACCTGTACAGACCGATGCACAACATGCCGTAGTTGCGCAGAGCGGCACAGAAAAGATCCCCGTACTTGCCTCCTTCCCCAAACTGACCCAGAGGACCGTCGTACAGCGAGATTTGTCCCACCTGGCAGCGGTCACGGTTCCCTAGCGTCTCTGGTGTGCTGTAAAGGAACACACACACACACCACTTGATAAACATGATGACTCAATAACACTCCCTCTTAATTCACCACTAACCAATACTAAATAACCTTGTGGCAGAAATAAATGTTTTATGAAATTTTATTTAATGTAACCATGAATGTGTGTGTGTTGTACTATGTTGTGATGATGGTACACACTTCCTGAGATAGACAACTTCACATCAATGAGTCAACTGTGACCCACCTGTATCCACCTCGCAGGCCGGCACCCTCAGCCAGGATTAACTCCAGCTCAGGTGTGGCTCCTCCAGTGATTAGAGAACGGATTAACGTGAGGGCGTTCTGGTTGAAGTACGTCTGGAAGGTAAGAATGGATACATGTCAGTTTGCCTGGGAAAAAAGTTGAAGTTTGTCTGGAAGATAAGAATGTATATATGTCAGTTTGCCTGGGAAAAAAGCTGAAGCTTGAATATTACACTGTTAGGCAGTGTTACAGGATATAGTATTAAAGAGAGTTTCAGCTCTATACAGGACAATCTTCAAAATAATTCCAAAACTTTTACAGTGGACATTACAAAAATAAGCAGACAATAGTAACTCTCACATTGGACACAAATAAAATATAAGAACCACAAACTGTATTAGAATAATCATTAATAAGAAATACAATAATTGTATGATACAGTAACAACTCACAGTGGACATGAGAGAATCGAGTACAGAGACGGCAAACGCTGTGCCACAGGCAAAGGGTTGGGTGAGGTAGAGTTCAGTGTCTGGGTCATCATCGTCATCCTGGTCGAGGAACTGAACGTTGCTGTCGTTGATGAGTTCGGTAATCATGGGAACATTGGCTCCGTACACCGAACCTCGACGCTGCAGCACGATGGGTGAACCCAATGGGCTTAGGGTGTCTCCACCTCCTCCAGGAGCTGACACAGACAGGGATAAACAAGGATAAATTAGGCTTTGTCTTTAGTATTGCATTCCTCCCTAAAGTCATTATTGTGTTCATATTCCATTCCAAGTGCCAGTTCCCTTTTTATTGTCCATTTCCTTGTACTGTACTGTCTTAGTACTGTACTAAATGTTTTATATTATGGTCTGCTACTAGGTTTTGTATTATGGAATAAAATATACTGTGGGACTTACTGTTCACCTTAACTTTAACCACTAATCATATTATATCAACAATTTGCAATGAATCACTGAGGCTATACAGAAATTGATGATTATGAGGCTGATGATACATTCCTATAGTTTGTATCCACAGTTCATATCTTACTATCAACAATATAATTTAAACCTTTAGTAGTGAGTTTCAATCAGTTGTTCCTTACAATACCCAGTGAAGATATTAAACTGTACCACTAAATAATAAAAACAACATAAAAAAGGTTACACTTACTCTGATTCAATACTCCAATAGTATCATCAAAGGTCATGGCCTTGATGTTGAGTGATGCCAGGATTGCCTCTTTGTCAGCGAGTGTTGGGTCGTCATTACTGGGCACCTTGGCACTCAGGATTACACACATATCACAGAGGTTCACATTCACTGCTCTCAGGTCTGCCCTACTGAGAGGTGAGCCCTGCAGAGTGTACAAAATATACATATAATACCACCTTCATATAATGCTAATAAACACTGGTATCTAACACTTCTTTATACACTCTATCACATATTGAAGATCACCAAATATTTTCTCAGGCTCTGTTACTTATATTGAAGATCACCAAATATTCTCCCAGGCTCTGTTACTAATATTGAAGATCATCTAATATTTCCCAGGGTCTGATACTCATTTTGATACAGACTAAGTGCTCATTATCTAAAAGGTGTGTTGGCTGTTCAAAACTCACATTAAGAACAGATATTTTGGGCAAGTTCTGTAGCATCTTCCACTCCCTCCTGATGTAGTCCACTGAACCCACAATGACCACATGCTTCAGCTCGTGGTAGTGGAAGTTGGAGGCGCGGAGAGGCATGACCAGGTTCCTCAGGCCAATGAGAGGGGAGTCCGGGTCGGCAAAGAGGCAAACCACCACGTGACCATTGAGGACTGTCATTGCCGCTTGGTTACGGTCCTGCAGGTTGTTGGAAGGCAAATGTCATGTAAGAGATGGGTTTGATGCTTAGGGAGAGAGAGATATGGACACTCACCAATATATGTACAGTACAGTAATTGGGTTGGAGAGAGAGAGAGGAAGTGTGAAAGACAAAAAGAGGAAAATAATGAAAGAAACAAGAAATAGAGACAGAAAGAGACAAGAATGAAACAGTAACTCAGTAATATACAAGCAAGAGAGAGAGAGATAAACTCACCAATATACAGTCTTCTAGGGACCTTGCCGGACACCAGTGGAACATGCCCGTTGAGTCATACTTCATCTCTGTCTTCTCAAAATCAAAGTCCTTGGCTTGGTCGTCGGCAATGCCCACCGTTAGTCCATTGTTGCCTCCTCCGTTGCCAGTGCCGCTACTTCGACTGGTTGGCCTGGGGTGGGGACGGGGGGAGGGACGAGGAGGGGTTCGTTAGTGACTGTTGTGTTATTAGAGCTCATTGTTATCTATTGTTGACACACACAGGTCTCAAATTATATGTATATACCATAACAGTAATTTGGTCTGTGTGGATAAATATTAGTCTAATATGTCAGGGAAATAGAGAGGTCTAAGCTCATCATATATAAACTCTTGTTTGGGGCAAAAGCAATAATTGTATTTTGATGAAACTGTATATAAAAGTCTTTGGTAACTCAAAAATTACATGTTCCGTGTGACTAAAAACTCAAATCTATCCATTGATGTTGGTCTGTCTATCAGAGTGGTGCTAATCTGCAGTGAATATTAAGAGAGGATGATACACTATTGGTACATTGGAGTGCCTTGATTCCTCCAAAGTATACCAGGAAACAGGACCAGATTAATAAAAATAATGGTGGCCTGTTACTTGGAATAGTTTAGAGGAATCAGATTCTCCAGATTTACCAACACTGTATCATCCTCTTAATAGCTTCCACATCACATACAATTTCTTACCCCCTCAATTGCATTCTTCAACTCTGAAAAGATTATTATTCTACTTCAAGCCTGGTTATTTGCTACAAACTGCAGCTACAATTCCAGAAAGTAGTTAACTGGAACTCATTACTACAGCAATGTTATAGTATTAATGGTTTAGTGGCAAAAACTGGTTGATGATTTTATGAAATGAATGAGCTGAACTTGACCACATGGGTCCTGTACTCTGGTGCATAAATGTTCATTCCCTTAGCCAGTCACTATACGACTGAATTGTCTGTGGTTTTAACAACACAACACATTTCGCTATCTATCTGCTACTGTTTAGTCGTTTGAACCACAGGTGATTCCGTCATATTGAGGCTGGCTGAGGAAACAAATTTTTGTGCACAACAGTAAAGTACACTACAGGACTAATATTATATCCACTGCCACCAGAGATCAGTGTAATCCCTTGGACTGTGTATGTAGTTTTCATCATTCATACATGACTGTGGAGCATAAGCTAGTCCAGAGATCCCAGAAGGGTAATTTTTGTGCGTGTGTGTGTGAAAAGTAAACGAAAACCAGACAACGAAGTCATGTGATTACAGTGATTCCTGATAGTACCAGACATGATGTTAGTCCCACAGTGTCCTTATTGTTATAAGAGGACGGTGTTAACATCTCTCTATTTTACTAATGAGGTGAAAGGGACTATGGTTGGCCTGTACACTCTATACACACAATCATCATGAGTATTTAAGGAACCCTGTGATGGAGCCAGAAAATTGGAGGTAAATGAGTCCTTCAAATATTGCCACAAAACATACACCACCTACAGTATATGGAAGGAGCTTGTTTCGTGGCATGGTCAGGAGGAATCAGAAGCCTTCAATATTCATACACGATTACAGGGTACTTAAGGGGAGAACCTCTTGATGGTAGAATGGAAGGCTACTGATTTCTCCTAACTATTGTATCTCAGAAAACAAATTATCTCAATGTTACTACAGTATATAGAAGGGGCTGTTTCCTGGAAGAGTTTGAAGGAATCTGTAGCCTACCAATTAAAAAAAAAAAAAAAAAAAAAAAAAAAAAAAAAAAAAAAAAAGATTCTCCCTTTAATGGCATCAAGGGTTAAGTTGTCATCATATCAATCTCTTATTATCTATATATTCTAAAGCTGCATATGGAATAATGTACAATACATCAATAACATTAAGAAAAATTTAAGCTTAAAGAAGAAAACTCCATTCAACTATAATGACTAAGGGAACACTAACTAACAAGGAATTATATATAACACATTACACAGATTAAAAAGGGAATATCTCATAAACTAACCTACTTACATGAGATGGGTCAAGTGATTACTGTACATAAAATTACACTCCAATCTGTATTTAAAAAGAGCCTAAAACTGGATTAGAATAAATTTCTTTATGATAAATCTACTGTAAAAATATATTAAATAAAGTGTTTCATTGTTTTTATATTTGAGGGTTAATTGTAAGGAAAGTCACAGGCCGAGGGATGATGTGATTGTTACATGTAAAGTTTATAGATCCTTCATATCAAACACAGGATTATCTTCAGAGCCAGGCAAGGCAAAGTGATGTACACCAATGTTTGGTCTGACATAGTTAGTTACCACTTATGAAACTCTCCTTGCTGCTTCAATTTATATGTTCTAGTATTTACAGGGTTCAGAATGAAGACAAGATTGTATTGGGTGATTTTACATTTACAATGACCCTGTGAATTGTTTATGTAGTTACTGTATGGCATCATTTTCATTGTGTACCTTGTGACACAATGTCTGGCCTGTGACTCTTCTTACACGTTGCCCCAAAATATTCCTTCATAGTATTCTTTCAGAGACACACTGAAAGCAATTCATAGGGAGGGTAGAGAGTAGTGAGTTGTCTAGTGGTTAGCAGCATGTGAAGCCATGGACATATCAGATGAAGGAATAACGCACGGGAAACCTGTCACTGTTCAGTGATTGTCACACCCACTTGGTGCAATGTCATAACTGTCCAGAATACTGCTTCTAGATGAGACTGTGTCCTTGAAACTTGATGACCTAAAATTTCTGGTTTTATGACTTCAATGAACAATAAGCAAGATGTGGTGAATTCAACAATGTGTACTGTAAAACTTGTACTGTATGTACAGTACAATGATAACTTTTTTGAGTATCTATGGATGACTCTAGGAACATTTGACCATCTGTTTAGTACACTGGCAATGTGACTCACAAAAATAACAACCATCTTCAGAAACCACTTACTGTCGGACAGAGATTGGTTATGACATTAAGGTAAGGAAATTTTTAAGGTAATCCACATCCATCTATGCATAACATACATCAAATTTATTTAAACATTTTAACAAACCTGAAAAAAGTCAAATATTTGTACACAAGTTAGTGGGGGTCCCACAGTACCCTTCACTTCCTCATTATTTATTCTTTAAGTACCACCACTGTGGTATATCAGGATCAAGGCACTAAGTGATTTTAACCAAAACATAGGTTCATCTAATGGGGAGGGTAGCAGATCAACCCTCAACCTTAATGTGATGTGGACAGTTGCCTTAAATATTGTGTGTTTGTTCTTGCATCTCACCCATTAGACATCCTACTACAGTGTACCCTCTACTTTCCCTGTGAAACACGTTCAGTATGGTCATAAGCTGATGGATGCAGTAATAACACATGCTATGTGATGCAATAATACTGACATAGAATCAGAAAGGAAAGAGAGAAGGTGAAGCAGTAGAAAGAAGTGGATAACTGAATTAAAGTAAATTTTTTCCACTAAGAGAATCACATATACAAATAGTAACATAGAAATGTACTGACTATATCCATTAGTAACTTAATTGTATTTTTATTTTTTGCAATGAATATTTATACCTCATTTATAACCTTCAGAAATGTTACAAAATGGATTGCATAGTAAAACTTTCATTACAAAATGGATTACATAAAATAAATTCCATTACCAAATTTATTTTCTAAAGAAGCAAATCGCAAACGAAGAGGCAAATCTCTTTAACTGGGCCCCGAGTCGAATGAAGCTTCCAGTACAGCTATAAAATTTATCTCCTGGACACGAGGGTTAAGGGAGTCGTACAGTGATGGTAAATCTGGAGCAACAGATTCCTCTAAATTATTCCAAGCAACATACCACTATGATTTTTATTCATCAAGTCATGTTTTCTGGCATACTTTGGAGGAATCAAGGTGCTCTAATAAACCAAAAGTGTATTATCCCTTTAAAGTGAGTAATGAGTGAACGGGTAGGGTGCAGTGCTGCCAGCAATGTGCGAGCATAAACCAAGAATAAAAATGGTGCTGCGATAATAGAAGTGAGCTAAACTTTAGCGGTGAAAAACAGAGTCTGTTCATTTTCTCACGAGTCACAACGTTTATAGATGATGTCTTTAATTAGAGAACATAATAATATGAAGAACAGTACAATAATAATGATTTTTTCACTACTGTACTGTATACTTTACTTAAAGTATTTATCACAATACTGTAATAGTAATGAGAAGTCAACATTAACCCTCACATACTAAGTTAATTTTAGGTATCAATATCAATTCATTACCGTGCATACATTTAATCCATCAACATGACTTTATATCAAACTGTATAAAAAACAACATTGACATCAAACAGTGCCCGGCATCACTGTGACTGGTGAGAACAGAACACATATAACTCAGAGCAGATGGAGCTTGTGTAACAATTCCTAAAGCGATTACCACAACAACACAACTTCCTTCCACCATCCTCCCTCTGACCAGGCCAAGTCTCACTCCAACCCTGCTATTAAAGGTTTGGAGGACACCCACCCACAAATCAGAATGGAGCAAATCTGACCCATGACTCGAGGATGAGGGATGGAGGATGAAGGAAATTTGTGTTGGTGTGATAGACTCTTAACCCTTTTAGTGCCAGTGTGATTCTTTGTTCGCATGTATGACTAATTCGAGATTATTTCATTTTATTCATTTAATTTCTTAGAGAACAACTGCAGACCTTATTAAAGGTTAAAAAATGAGCTTCACTACTTTTTTTTTTATTGAGGAAGGTGAGGACTGCATGTAAAAAGGCCATTTAATGTCCTCACCTGAGAAATTATAAAAATAAGGCTCATGTCCAAAATGATATCCAATTGGCACTTTTAATTTGTATAAAGGGAAACTCCAGACAATTTTATTCAACCGGGTTATAAACATGGGCACTCAAAGGGTCAAGCGAACACAGGGAGAGAAAGAAACGTGAGGGTGCGCACATGAGTTTCTTGACTTCGTAGCTCAGGTGATAGCTGTACGTGTTGTCCTCTGCCACCCTGCAAGTAACAAAAAGAGCGTGAGCGCGTCGGGAGCCAGCTTGTGCGTTTGTAGGCATGTGTGAGGGCAATGGAGGGGGGGTGGGGTGCTTCTGTGTGTGCAGGTGAGAGGGAAGGAAGGAGGAGACAGGGGTGTGGGATGACTATATGATAAGTTTGTATACAATGAATGTCCTGAGTTAAAGTGTTTGGTCCACAATTATATAGACTTCTGCAATAAACTCACTTATGATAAACTTTACAATACTGTACATCAGTATAAAAATGTCTGTATAGTATAATGTGAGTATGAACTATACAATATGTACAGTACTTGAATATAATAATGTCTGCACTGTAAGGTATAATATGTGATCAAGTATAGTTATCATATTAACATGTCCATTACATTAGTGGCAGTTAATGTTGCAAGTAAACAGATATGATCATATGATTAAATGTATAGTGTGATCCATATGACAACTTATTAAACGGATACTGGACTAAAAGTAACTGTGTATTTTGTGTGCATATATTTACATATTTTCTGTGTATGTATGTGATATAAATACAGTATAAGAATGTTTCTGTGTCAAAGCAAGTACAGTACTGTATATCTTGCAACTGCTAGCATGAGCGTATGTGCTGTTGTGCACTTGTGTGTGTACATGCAAGCTTATGTGTATGTTTATAATTAACATGAGTGAAGGTAAAATTTTCATTGGGCAACACAGGACATTTTACAATAATTTGCTAATTCTCAATATTATGGAAAGAAACATGAGGATGAATTATTACATATTAGAATATTCAGTTTCATAATTATCTGAAATTAATTTTGGTAATAAACATAGTGTACAATCACCGGATTATAAATATAGATTTGAGTTCTGGTTTATGCCACATACATAATAACATAGTTATTGTTGTATCATTGAATAAAACACTTCACATGATACACGACAAATGGAACAAAATATTAACTAAGTAAAAATTATTAAATAATATGTGTGCAATGTGACGAGGCTACCTCCAGCATGGAGAGGAAAGCCTGGTGTATGTATGTATGTATGCATGTTCACTTCAGTTTGTTCATATAATATATAAATGAACTAACTATAACACTACCACAAAAATTAAATCAAGTTGTGTGGTGATGTTTGGTGCAGGTCACAATATTTACAAGGTCTGATGATTTACAAACTACTGTACTGCCCTCCTGTTGATCTGTATTTTACCTTCACTCCAAGCAACATATAAATATATCAATTCAGCAGTAAATCAGTTATTTCGTTATCTTATTTTAAATCTTTCCCCTATTCATATTGTTATTACAACTGTACTGTATATATACAACTGGTAAACAAGTATAGTACAAGGAGAGAGGGGATGAGCCTTTCCACCTGGGATATACTGGCATGTACTATTGACCACAAGAATTTCTACACACGCTGTTGTTTTCGAGGCTTACGACATGTACAAAATGTAAGACTATGTAACTGCAATACAACATTATTATTAGTTTTGCTTTATTGCAATCACAGTCACTTGGTTGACCATTCATTGCAGTACTGCCAGGATAATGACCTCTCTTTCCATATAGCCTGTGTAAGAATTCTCGTGGCCAATTGTACAGTGACCAACAATAGTGCTGTCACTTTATAACTTTCAGAATTTTGGTGTAGTGTATTTTTTTCTTTGCTGCTGGAGATGTTAAGGAGTGAGACTGTTATTACAAGGGACAGTAACTATAGTGGATATATATTTTCATTTGAGGTATGTCAAGGGTCTAATCACTAGTGTTTAGAGTACGGTACAAGTACTGTATGTAACAAAACTCATGGGTTGGATGACAAGTGTAGTACTGTAGTTGCTTCATCTACAAATCTATGGTGTCATTGTGTTGGGTATTGTCAGCTCAGTCTTCTGTTTATTGTTGTAAATGTCTCTTGGTATCACCTTGGCGTTTGTCAATATTATTACTATACTGAGCAGCCTGTAAAGTACTAAATGGTGGGAAAATTGTAAAATAATATATTCAAGAGCACTTCTAAGAATTTTGGGAGTTGTCTGGAAGCATCTCGCATACAGAACTGTACTGTAAACAACCGATAAAAGATCCTGATGTGACTGGATGAGAATGAGATGACGTGGAATGAATGACCAAAGATAAGTAGTCATGTTATCACAGATATTAGTTCAATGGCCATAATCAAAGCCAATACAAAAGTGTACAATACTGTATTAGTTCCATCAACACACGAGAGTAAGTACACAAAAAACATGACCTATACAATGTCTTGCACAACCGAGAAAATGGTAAGTAGAAATGTGTTAGTTAGCACACTGTAAACTTTATGGAATTATCATGGGGAGAACCTCTTTTTGGAAAATTGGAGGGCTACTGATTCCTCCAAACTATCCCAGGAAACAAATCACCTCATTGCAACTAGTAAGGGATATGTTTCGTGACATAGTTTAGAGGCTTCATTAGACCTCAATTACCAAAAATAGTTTCTCTCCTTAAGGACCCTGTGATCGTGTATGAAAATTGGAAGCTTCTGATCCTCCTGACCATGCCACGAAGCAAGCTCCTCCAATATAGGTGTGTGTGTTTCGTGGCAATATTTGAAGGACTCATTTACTTCCAATATTCTGACTATATCACAGGGTCCCTTAAATATATATAAACTGTGTCAAAATTACTAATATTCACTGGTTATATTTATTGATAGTTAATGTGTGGGGGTTGTATTATAATGGGGAATTATTCTCTGGCATGTTTTGGAGGAATTACTTGTCCCTAATTCACCTACAACGAATGATGACCCCTCAAAGTTATAAAAACCATTAACATTATACACTATAATCTAAGATGTGTGTGTGTGTGTGTGTGTGTGTGTGTGTGTTTGAACTGTTCAAATCATGTTAGCTCTGACATTGTTTTTTCCCTCTCTTTTTGTTTCCTTGTGTTGTACTCTGTATTGTGATTCATTGCCACTTATTCTCTATTGACTTTGAGAGATAGTGGCTAGATTATTAGTTATTACAATAGATTATAAGTGAGCACAGTACTGTATTTTTATCATTAAACTAAATAGCACGAGGCAAGTTACTTCTCTTGTTTAAATCTTTTATATAATTATACTCTACCATCCTTAATTATATTGAACCAAAATATTTACCCGAAGTTCAACAAAAGTCAGTATTCAACAGACCATGTTCAGAAAACCTCACATACTTTAACTGCAGATATTACAATATATTTTATGTTGTCTTGATGTGAACAGTCCAAATTACACCAATGACAAAAGAATGGGATAATTAACAGGTTACATTCGATTTGCAATTTTCTGAGTGTAACTTGTATACAGTACTTTAGATGCCGATATTATAAATGTCTTGGTGTGAAAAGTCCAAATGACACAAGAAACAAACGGAAGGGGAAATTAACAGGTTAGACTCTATATGTGGTTTCCTAAGTGTTTTATGTACAGTACAGTACTGTATTTTAGACGCTGATATTATACTGTACAGTACTGTTTGTTGTTTTGTTTTGATGTGAACAGTCCAAGTGACACCAGAGACAAAAGAATTGAAAGGTTAATTAAGTGGTTAGAAAAGCCTGGTTATAAGTACCTGTCCTGCTGCTGCACTGACCGGTTGAAACCTTGACTGGGGGAGGTGAGAGGGTCCCCCGGTCTACCTCCGTTCTTCTTGGCTGTGGCCAGGGTCTTGGCTGCGTTGACCAGGGGCTGTCCGCCACTACTGTTCTGATTGGCAACTGCAGGGTGGAAAATACAATGTTTACACTTCCTTCTCGTAGTCGTTGCACCAGTCACCAAATAATTTTCAAGTGGGGGAAAAATTAGGCATGATCAATGACCACTGCAGAGAGCTTTACTGAGTTTTTTTTTTTTTCAAAGGAAGGTTGAAGACAGAGGCAGACTCAAGTAGAATGAAATAAAAAAAAATTGCAAAATTAACTTATATGAGATGAATCAAAAGGATGAATGTGGTTGTTGGGAGGAAAGGGATTCATGTCACTGTGTTTACCTGTGTGATATTAATTAAGGGATTAATATTATGTTGATGGTAAATTGTATGTTACCTCATCCTCCCCAAACTGTACAACAAAACAGACTACCAAAATGATATGAGGTACAGTAGTGTGTTTTTCTGTTGATACAATTTGGAGGAATCAGTAGCCTTCCATACACTGCACCATTAAAACAAGGCCATCTAAGCTGAAGTTGTTTGAATGTTTCTTGACACAGTTTGAAGTAATCAGAAGCCTTCAACTTGCCAACAACAAAACACAATGCTAAAGCTGAAGTAGTCTTGTTTTGGGCACAGTGTGGAGGCAATTGTAGCCTTCAACTTGCCAACAACAATATCTGACCACCTTAAGGAGATTTTCTGTTATTAGTGAATTGGAAGGTCTGATTCCTCTAAACTTTGCCAAGAAACAGATCCCCTATAAATACCATTGAGGGCATCTGTGTTCTGGTAGAGTCTGGAGGAATCAGTAGCCTTCCAATTAAACCACAAAAGAATGACCATCTTAACAATGGTGGGAGGGAATGAGTGAGGAGGGAGAGGATGTGACAGGACAAGGTTTTCAGGGAATGGTTTCTGTTAATAAGCCGAGGCAACTGCATGCCAGTCAATGCCAAGACAATATTGCTTCATGAATAATAATGAATAAACCAGGCCTGAAACAAACACCTACATACTATAATAATAATAATAATAATAATGCTGTATACTGTAATAATAATACTGTATATATATAATGCTGGAACAAGAAAATATAAGTTAGAAATCATGCATTGCCATTCAGTATAAGCATAAGTTGAAGACAGCAATAAGGACGAGGAGGAGGAGTCACTAAAACCTGTTATAAATCTACTGATGCACAATGACAACAACATACATCCAGAGTAAAGAGTTAAAACATACCGTAGTTTACCATACAAAATGTGCGCTCAAAATCAAATTCAGAAAAAAAAATTAATCTTGATTACATCTCACCAAGTACGAGCCTAAAATATTTAATTGCTTACGCTGATTATACAAATTGGGGAGATATTATTAAAGAGGAAGAATATTGGAAAATATGAGGTTTTTCAGGGAGTACAGTAATATACTTTTGGTACAGTTGCCATAGGAGGAATTGCGACAAATCTTGATGGAACTTTAACCATAGTAATATCCACAACTTTTTGTAGAGACTATAAGCATGTATAATAGAAGGAAATATACATATCCTTCTGTAATACATACTTATGATCCCTACAAACAACTATGGACATTGATAAGATTTAATGTTCTATCAATAGTTGTCGCAATTCCTCGTTTGGCAACTGTACATTAGAGTGCCTTAATTGATTCCTCGTCCAATGTATGCCAGGAAAAAGGACCAGATGAACATATACAGTACAGTATACTGTACTGATGTCCTGTTGCTTGGAATACTGTAGTTTGGAGGAATCAGTTAGTTGCTCCAGAGTTACCAATACTGTATTACTCCCTTCATAAGTTTTGGCCTATTAGTTTGAGCAATATACGAGTAGTAGTGTTCTGTTATTAATAAATCCATACAACAACAATATCATTGGAGTGATTCAACACAATATGAGAAGAAAAGCTGTTCCATTCATTCTGTAGGACCATCAGACATAATCATACAGTACAATACACATCACTAATATTGTAAAACGTTATTACAATATACAGTACATCTCGACATGTACTATATATAATTTCCAGTTTTTTTCTCTCTATGGAGGTGAAGCAACAGCATGGCCGTGCCTGGAAAAATGAAGAATAACAAATATCTGGTCCATATCTTTGAATACATATGTGTACGAGTATACTGTATCATTATCATTATTGTATATCTGGTGACCCACACAACTTGCTAATCCATTGTAAAAAAAAAAAAAAAATCCTACACTAGCAGATGAAATGCTTAACACCACTTTCATCTACTAATGCATTTTATTTCTATGTATTCTACTGTACTTATAATACAGTAGATCTATTACCGAGACATAGTTAACACCAGCATGTGCTCTAGATAAGACAAGATATCCATATAAATACTACAGAAGCCAAGACAGTTCAATGCCTACACTCATGGTATCCTAACAGACAGACAAACAGTGTGACAGCAAGAGGCATCGTCACCTTCACATGCCCATGCAACAAACAGTATAGTATAGTACAGTACTCCAAACGACAAACATGCACGGTAATTTACAACTCTTGGCATGCAGACAACCGGTTTGTTTACCTTGAAGAGGGTACAGTTTTGTTAGGGAATGAATTGGAGTCTATTAATTCCTCCACACTAGACCACAAGACAGTATATATACAGTATATATACACCAAGGGAGTCTGTTTTGTGGTGTAGTCAGGGGGAACAAGGTTCATCCAATTCGTCCCACAACACACACATCATTCACTGCCTTCAAGTACAGTCCCAAATCAAAATTCCCAGGGTACCCAGAATGACGATAGTGGTATTGTCTGGTGTATATTAGATGAGATGTGAGCAGTATTTTCAGTGTGGTATTGCCTGGTGTTATCTCTTTTAGATCGAGATGTGAGTGGTATTTTCAAAGTGGTATGACAGTTTGTTTACAATTCATTGTTCTAACTATAAACACTTAAAAGTTCTTCAGAATGTACCAGTATAAAACCAACACCAGAGTTTACTACACAAATGATTACGATACAATGCATCAACTTCAATTCATTAGTCCTGAATGTGGTAATAAAAACTGTGGAGTGTGATTAGTCTAAACTACTGTACTTGCACTAATGCCACAATGTACGATTACCCACACATGAAGCTGGTAGCCTTACTGCTTTTGAGGTAGCTACAACCAGAAGGAATGTAAGCAAAAGTTATAGTTTATTGACAGTAAGATAGAAATAATTTTATTACTATCAGCCTGTCAACAAACTATGACATTTGCTCACATGCCTTTCTGTTGTACCTAACACACTAGTAATGAGGCGTACCAGTTTCGTGTGTGGGCAACTGTATCTATATTGATAATCATAATATTCTTCACTTCCAAATGTGTTACTTAGGACGTAGAACTGTACACTCATTAGTACAATATATGTACAGTACAACCAGTGTGTGTAAAGGTATTGTTGCAGGTTACATACTACACAGTGGTAGTGATGTTGGTTTATCTAAAGAAATATTTTGCTTTTAATTTATCATTGTGTTTATGGCTGGAGTTTATCCCGGGATAGTTAAAACACACACCGTACCAAGCCTTGCAAACACTAACCAAACTCACATACAGTATAGAGATTCCCACACATTCACAAGAATAAAAAATAAATGTGTTTACACTTACCAATTACTTTGCAAGGTGAAACTTTGCACTGGCATACATTGAGAATTAATATTGAGTTAGTTTGTTCATTACAAAAATTATTTAAATGTATTTAAAGGTTTACTCATTCATCATGCACTACTGTACTTTTAAATCTGTTGTTATTTATTTATATTTTTTTATTATATAAATTTTTATCATTGGAGTGCAAGTGTCTTTCAAACTATTGTTATCAGTATTACATAACTCCTAAATTGTGCTCAAATACAGCAATATATTTTCCCTAAACTGTGCTTCCAATACAAAGACATACCTGTAATAATTATTACTACAGGTACTGTGGAAATGACACTCATTCACAACTCATCCTAAACAAAATGATTCAGTTCATTGTCTGTTAATTATTGCTGGAGAGTGTACACAAAACTGTCACGATGCTCCATACACCGCAAATAATACAAACATTGTTTTAGTTCAACGCAACCCAACAAATATATATTTACTACAACCCTTCTCTTGTAATGTGTTGTTACTACTTGTACAACTTACACCAAGGATCATCTGTTACAGAGGACATATTTATTGTTACATATACAGTACTGTACTGTACATACTTCCAATATTAGTTTTCGTAAACACACCTGCATTCTACAAGATACTGTACTAATATATGGTTTAATAAAAACATCAGCCACCCTATTATTATGTATGGAAAAATGTACCAAACAAAGGAATCCATGCAGAGATATCAACGTACAACTTCACTTCAGTCAGTCAGGCACAAGTCATTCATTAGGAACCATGCATGTACTCATTTCCAGTAAGATACAATACCATGAGAAGCTCTGTGTTAAGGCTATATAGCTGTCAATGTTAGTCAATGTTAGTTAGGAGGTTAAGATGATCAATATTAATGTAATACACAAGGCAAGGAGTAAGAATAGGATGGCAGGTCTTTCTTGTTAACTGATTGTAAATATCCACAGCTAACTTCACTACAGTTATACAACTGGTTGGTTAAATGATGGCAACAGAATTAAATTTATATGACAGATTCGTTGTACTACATACACTGATATTACTAAGTATTATACTGTACATGGTGGCCCAAAGGTAATGTTTTTTTTCCCTGGTGACATTCTCTGTGTTATAAGGACCATTCAACCTGTTAGTACTATACTGTGTATGTGTGTATGTGTATGTACAGTTGAGAACACATGAAACAGATACACTTACAACAGAGCTCTCATCAAGCATACAGGTTAGGATGCACCACTGTTCACAATGTTTCATTCAAGTACAGTATGCTCGATGAGGGACCCATATCAAGCATGTCTGTTTCATGTGTCCACAACTGTACAAAAGTCACATAAAAGTAAGCGAGTATCTTTACTTTTAATGAATCTCCCATAATGAATACTGTATAGCATATCTGTTATATACACACATACACACACCTATACTAGCAAGGTATGTATTCTTCACAACACATAAGAAAATATTGACACACAAGGAGCGTATTAAAGTACAGTACTTTTAAACCACTCTGTATAATGACAAGTTGATTGCAAGACTTATAAACCCATTGGAGTTGGTAAAAATTCTAACCCATCACCAATATTTACTTTATACAATTGGAAGTGGATATTTAACATCAGCTACAAAATATACAGACCACAATACAGGAGACAAATGGATCATCAACACTGTGAGGGTCATGTCTGTTGCCTTGCCAGGTTGGAAAAATGTACGGAAGGTGACACACAGATACCCTTGTGACACACCGAACCATATGCAAGAACCCCATAGACAAACAACAGTCATCGTATCAGTACCACACCATCGTTATCACCACGGATATTCTTGTATACAGTCTTCAGAATCAAAAGAACTTTTGTGCAACTTGTAAATTTGAATTAATGATATTTATAGTTTAGATGATAATTATTATAGTTGAATATGAAATGACTTAAGGGGGTAATACATTTTTAGTACATTGGAGTGCCTTGATTCCTCCAAAGTATGCCAGGAAACAGGATAAGATGAATAAAAATATTGATGGTCTGTTGTTTGGAATAGTTTGGTGGAATCAGGGGTTCCAGATTTACCAACACTGTACTTTCCCTTTAAGTATTTCAGTGTATACATATTAGAATAGTACAGTAAGTAATTTTCTTTCCTCTCACCAAACTGAAAAGCATACAGTACTGTCCTGGATAACTAAAGCCCACATGTTGCTTCATATAACTACAATTTACAGAGACTTTCCTTGGTTGTGAGTGTGTCATTTCATACCAAGTGTTGAGAACAGTACAGTATACACCTTCCACTCTCTGGCATGGAAACAAAGAAATACTTGGCCATATTAAAGATGAGTTACTGACTGGGTAATGACAATAATGATGTTGATGGCTTCATGTAGGTACTGTGCTGTAGTGTATACGAAGTCATCATTCCAATACTTGTCACCACCTTACTCATAGCTCCTCTTACATGTGTGACCAAGACCGAACAGTACCTTACTAGGCAACGACACGATACACAATGGAGGAGTAGGAAATATTACCAAACTACCAAGAGCAGCAGAGGAAATTACCTGACTTCTGAATGGAGTATAATATGCATAACAAGATGCTGGAAAGGTACAGGGACAAGCTGGAAGAGGGACTACACAACCAACAATAAGTTAGAGGGTTAAGCTAGGATGGAATTGGGAGCATGAGTTTATAATGGGTAAAATAAACTGATAGTTACAGCCAAACATTGGTGACCAGCCACAAATTTTTTATCTGTCTTATGGCAATCTAGTATTTCTTTCCAAGTAAATAGCATGGAGGAAAAAGTTGTCAATTAGTCAGTTTGTATATACATATACAGCAGTAGACTTTGAAAACTAACTACAACGAATTATATCAGGTTGATCACAAGTACCTGGCTGCAACTTCACACGATGCAATGACAAGCTAACTTTTTAAAAGATCTCGCAGTCAGGGTTAAGGGGGAGTAAGGGATTGAAACTGTGGGTAATAATGGAATGCACACTGGTAGGGCCAGATAAGATGAACAGGATAGGATGGTGATGGATGTGGTGGCAGGAATACACAGTTATTATGGTAACACAGTAAGTTACACATACTTGTACTGTAGTTATACAAACATTAAACTGCAAGGGACAAAGAGAAGGAAAGGAGGGGTGATAAATAGAAAAGAATTTCTGAACTCAAAACACATGTAACATGTCCCCGGAGCCACAATCCAAACCTTGGGGCATGATAGAGGTAAATATTCTAAGACTAAACTTTTTTCTTTGAAGGTGTGTAATGTACAATACAGAATGTTTACGAGGTTACATGTGTTTAATTACAGATGGACCCTGGAGAGATAAAGAGCTACTGTATATTGTTCTACTGCCCATTTGAATACAGTACATTATAGTACTGTACAGGTACTGCACTGTACATTATGGTAGAATTATTGTTACTTTAATGTTAATAGTCATTCATAACCTTTCTCTATCGTTACTCAAAGTTAAAATAATTCCTCCTGGGGTATCCTGTCTGTTCAAAATCAAAATCCTCAGAGATCTTTTTATACCTGTATATCCAAACTCCCTAATATCATACTAAAAATAGCTTCATACAGGAAAATGGATAAAACATACAATACATACTCAACAAAATACAAATCATCTGAGTTCAGAAATTCTATTGTAATCATGTTTATGATGGGAATACATGTTCTTGTCATTTGAGGATTGAGCTGAGGAGTGAAAAGGGACATTGATGAATAAACATGTGTGTGTGTTCTGAATGACTTATTTTATGTGTTAAAAGGAGGGAGACTGAATAGGAGATGAATACAGTACAGTACAAGAATATATAAAATCATGGAAAGGAGTATTGATAGATTAAGTGGTAGTAGTGTAGTGCGGAGGGTTACATATCAGTTCTATAGAGGCTAAATGAATAATAAAAAAAAAAAGTTATGGGAAATGGGGTAAGAGTAATGGAGGTTTAAGTTATAAGAGTTTAAGAGGACTGGGTGAGATATGGTGAATGAGTGAGAGTATTTGGGGTTGACGAGGAATGAGAGCTGGGGTTGTCAAGATTGCATTAGGAGAAAGTGATATGAAGTACTGTACAAGTTGAAATGGGAATCATGGTAGGTGGAGTGAACATGGAGGGAGTTATTTATGTGGAGCCCTAAGGAGGATGAAC
Source organism: Petrolisthes manimaculis (assembly GCA_034508575.1). Taxonomy (NCBI): domain Eukaryota; kingdom Metazoa; phylum Arthropoda; class Malacostraca; order Decapoda; family Porcellanidae; genus Petrolisthes; species Petrolisthes manimaculis. The sequence goes on along the minus strand of JAWZYT010003870.1, from coordinate 117,514 downwards.
TAGGTTGTTAACTGGGGTGGAGGGAGCAAGGAGTTAATTGATGAAATATCCGAGTGGTAGTTAAGAGGGCGTATTATGGAGTTGTGAGGGAAAAAAAAAAAAAAAAAAAAAGAGATAATATCTGCTTAATTCCAACACTTACTTCCGTCCCTGACTACTGGATTCTTGTCGCCTGTGGGAAGGGACTGGGATTAGAGAAACTTTATTGGGCAGCGCGTTTCCGATATAATGAACGAAAGAGTAATAAAGTGGCAGCGAAAAGAGATTAAATTATATTTCTTACTGAGCCACTTTGAATGAATAAAGAAAAAAGCAAATAAATTAAGTACAATTGAATAATAGTTTTCTTTTTGCATTGTGTGTGGCAAATTTTTACTGGGCAGGTTTGTAATATACTGCAGGGTGTTTATTTGTTGTAAATCTAGATTCACGGGGAACATGTTGTGGAATTTGTCATAAAGGAGAATGTGTTCTAGAATTTATATTTATATTTTCATTCTGGTGTGGGTTCAACCTGTAATTTATACACTTGAATACAATATAATATAGTAAGTGTGTTCTTTTCATCTGCCGTTAATTTTGATGCAGTCCTGAGACTTCTTATGAGGCAGGAGGTGGCACCAAGTACAGTGTATACTGTATACCAGATTTTTTGGTTTGGCCAACAGAACAGGGAGGGTGAATCAAATTTTTGGGACCAAATGGACATTGCAGCACTATGTAGCATGAAGATATTTTATGTTCATTTGGGATTACTACTGTATACAGTACCTTAAAATACTAGTCTGACTTTAGCAGAGAGTTAAACAAACAGGTATTACAATTCAATAATTAAAAAAAACTAGTGTGTCATCTGATGTCCAACTGAGAGGGTAAACTGATTTGAGTGTGGCTTCAGGATAAAGACTAAACTCAGAAAAAGTGCACAAAACAAACATAAACAAAGAGGAACGTAAAGGGCACTGCCTTGCCAGGTGTCCTAGTGATGGTAATGAAGAAAAACTAACTGGAGTAAGATGATAAGCTGTCTAACTCATGTCGTGTTTAATTACCCATCTTTCTGGTTTGATATATTTTCATTTCTTTAATAATTGCCAATGCTATGACTGTGACAAACATTAGTGTGCTTTCTCAATATTTTTAATTAAACTCTATGGGTATTTTTTAAAAGCAGATTTCAAATAAAAGGGTGTGGCTTAGAAGATCCTACTGTAATGTTTATCTTTTACATCAACACATAACACTCCAACACTCACTCAAACTGTTGCAAGTCACAAGTATGTACAGTCACAGCATATAGTCTTGACTAGGGTAGAAGGGGAAGTCTGGTCATGGACTATGTGCCATGACAGTACAGCTGGCAAAACATAACAATCATACATCCTTACATTAACTTCTTTTTTTTCTACTGATACCAGACACTGTGTAATGAACCGAGGTTTTGTGGACTGTGACTGATTTGTGCCATGAACCAACAGATCTACTGCTATCAGTTTATGTACACAAGGAAAAATACACAAAATTATTGATCATGAAGGGTCTGATGGTTGTGTAAGTGATGGGCACACCTCATGATGCCTCGGGAACGAACAAAAAAAAAAAAAAAAAAAAAAAAAAAAAAAAAATGTACGCACGCATACACCGCACAACAACCCCTCACACAGGCTATTTTTCAGTATTCATCACCTAAGGTGTCAGAATGTTTCACATGAGAGTTGCACTCATATCTTTTTTCACCTTGTGTACAATACTTTTACTGTATTAACAAATCTTTGCGTTAATTTATGTGGTTTGAAGTTCCCTTCGTAGATCTACAGTCCAAGTCACAGAGTACTAGTTACATTAAGCCTTTCTTCACTCAGTAATGTCAGGTAAAACTACAAGTACAGAATCTAAGAGTTAATTATTATATAGGTTTGCCAGGTGTACAGTAGTTTAAGGGGAAATTTTCTTGTTGGTAAATTGGAAGGTTTCTACTGATTCCTCCAATCTATGTCCATGAAATAGATGCCATCAATGATACTAATAGGGGATCTCTTTCATGGCATAGTTTGGAGGAATCAGTGACCTTCCAATTCACCAACAAGAGAATCTCCCCTTAAGACATATAGTAACCATTTTCCCTTATCTGGATAAAAATAATGTAGGCTATTTTATAGCAGCAAGATTAATGAATCAATATAATGAAATTGAGCTTATTTTCTGTAATATACTCATCCAAACTGGGGAGAACAATTAACATGAAATATGCAACAGTGTTCATGTGTGTGTGTGTGTGTTTATAGACTGGAGTGAATGAGGGCTACTTGTGGTGTGACAGAAACAAAGGATGAAGTGAAATAGATTCTACAGAAGTGTCAAGTGTGTTTGGGATGAAAAAGAATATTATGTGAGAGAAAATGGATAGACAAAAATATATATATAACATTGTATGTATATATGGCATCTACATACATAAATACTGTACATACATCAGTTGGTTGATGTATGTATAAATTTGAATCCACTGTGCTAATAAGGTCAGGTTGGGATCAATACTACAATAAAGATAGCCCTCAAACTTAAGGAGATAAGAATGTTGTCAACAAACAGGAGACTACACACTCCTCCAAATTGTACCACAAAACAAGAACACCTAAACTGAGATGTAGTTTGTCAGTTTCTCTGTACAGCTTGGAGGAATGTGTAGCTTCCAATTTGCCATCAACACCCTAAACCCTTATTCATTAAAATCATCACCACCAGAAACAACACAGAAAACACAACTAACACACTCTGCTTATACATTACTGTGTATATATATATGTGTATACGTACTGCATCTCTGTATATATTACCTTGTTAACAGCATACAGTACTGTATTGGGTTATGGTGTATAAATCACAGTGCACAAGAATACATTTAAAAATATCATACTGTCCTCTGATGCACAATGAACACTCAGGTTTACACACAACGTCAATTATATATATAGAGAAGATCTGCAAAAGGAGTGATATCAAATACTGTTTACTGCACTACAATTCCGACAACCAAAACCTACCGACACCCCTACTACTGGGAGGAGAGGAGGGAGACAAGGAGGAAGGCTGATAAGAGGCAAAAGAATGGCCTCTTAAGACCCCCTCGTATACACACACACACGCACACACATCATCTACAATATTGCCTGCACAAACCAGCTTGTTCAGGCCAAATAGAGCACCACACTAAGAGGTTTTCTAAGCACCCCATACATACTCAAAGTAACCTGAATGTGTTGGCTTATGTAGCAACAGTAGAAAGAGAGGAACAGCAAGTGTGTGTGTGTATGGGAAGCCTATAAAACTCCACTCTACTACTTTCCCCTTCCTCCCTTCCTACTTGTAAGGAAGGAGAGGAGATAGACAGACAGCTACAGTCACTCACAGAAAACTATCAGTGGACACTTTCCTGTGCTCAAACAAAACAAAACAATAATTCTGATAACACTGATAGAGGAAAATACCCGAGACATACTGTATCATCAAATCCTAAGTTCATGATAATTTATGAGTGACTGTACACGGAGTAAGATAGGCAGCCCTCCTTCCTTCTGCCTCCCTTGTCTCCCTGTCCGCAGCTGAGGGAAGGAGGGGCGGAGGAGAGGTGTTCGTGTGAGAGAGAACAAGTGCAAGGGAATGTTGTGGGAGGAAAGGAAGGCAGCCATCTCTCTCATCAAACACCTCCTTCCTTCCTTCCTCATTAGCTCCTCCTCCTCCCAGCCAGCTACCACCACAACACACTCTTCCACTACCATAAACACTAAGTATGTTCTAAATAACTTGCAAGACAGACAAAGGCCACATTCCCAGTATAGGTACAGCAATTAGAGGTGCCTCAAAAATCAAACTCCTAGAAAATATTGGCATGACTAAAATTTATACATATACAGTATATGTGTTAAAAAATGGTCTGCAAACTCTTTTGGCACAGCTCTCTAGATCTGGGTCATGAAAAAAAAAAAAAAAAATGTATATACTGTATATACCATAACAAACTATTACATATTATTAAAAATGTCATATACTGGCACAAAATGTTGTTCTGCTTTAATGAACTACTAGTGAAATCAGCACTACATATATTAGGCTCCTCTATCACAAACTACGCAATAGACAAACTCGGCCTACACCAAGACACGGGTAAAACAAATATAAAAGAAATAATAAAAACACTCGAAACACAAAAGTCTCAAACCAAGAACAACAACTCAAATGCCATCAAGCTAAATACTGTACATTGAACAGGTACGGACAAAAGTACGCAAGAGCCGGACGATTCTCACTATCATCATTATCATCAATCACCTGACACAACAAATACTATGAAGTTGGTTTATGTTTGTGTGTATTACTCTCAGTTTTCTTTTCAACAGTAAACACAAAAGCTTAATTTAAAGGTGAATTGAAAATATAGGCAACTTTATAACAAATATAAACAAAAAAAAGTTTAATTCTTCAAACAGTAAACTATACCGTATTCCTTCAATAATAATTCTATGATAATAAAAAAACAAGGAATTTTATTATATAAAATACCATGTATATAAAAAGAAAACAGAGCATAAAAAGTGTACTTATATTAAATCAAAAGTAATATAAAAGCTGACAGACTAAATATTCTTTTCAATGTTCTACACCAAATGCAAGAGGAAATAATTAATGATATGAGAGTTTCCAAAGTAAGACATTATCATCATCATCATCAACATTAGCAAAGGGGAAGCAATAGGAACGGATGTAGCAAGTCCGACTATGATTACACGAAGCAGATGTAGAATTAAAGAAGGGGCCAGAATCTATTGTGGTTAAATTAAGGGGAAAATTTGGTGTTGGTAAATCTGGAGCAAGTGAATCTTCAAAACTATTCCAAGCAACAGAACACCATTATTTTTGCTTTTCTGGTTCTGTTTCCTGGCACACTTTGGAGAAATCAAGGCACTCCAATGTAACAAAAGTGAATTACCCTCTGAAAGTGGAGGGAGGTTATCGATTCCTCCAAACTGGGCAACGAAACTGATCCCTTATTAGTAACATTCAGGTCGTCTATTTCCTGGCATAGTTTGGAGGAATCTGCAACCCTCCTATTCACCTACAAGAGATTTTCCCCTTAAGGTGTTTGTGATAGGGAAGGGGAACTGGAGGCTACTGATTACTCTTTAATGTGAGAAAGAAACAGACAGCTTCAGTGTTGCCAAAGTATGTCTGTTTCATGACACAGTTTGGAGGAGTCAGTCAGCCTCCAATTTGCCAACTTTATAACAAGTCCCTTCAGGCAGTTATAATTATGTTTTGGATATATTGGAGAGCTACTGCATGACTCCTCCAAACTATACCAGGAAACAAATCACACCACCATATGAGTTGGGAATTTGTTTTGTGGCATAATTTGGAGGCAACATTAGCCTTACAATTTTCCAGACATAAAACTACTGTACCCTAATAATGTGTGTGTGTGTGTGTGTGTGTGTGTGTGTGTGTGTGTCGGTAAATAAATATGATGGTAGAATTATTATTAGTCTAAACGTTTGGGTGAGAATTGAATGCTGTTACTGACACTTAGTGCTTTATTATACAGTATTATTTGTGACACAGTGATAATGAAATCTTTATAATCACTATGTTCAAATGACAGAGAAACAGAGAGTTACCAGACAGGAAAGATCATATGTATGACACAAATTTATTCACAATACAGTACTTCTCATTAAGGGAATTTTCTCATTTGTGTTGGTGAATTGGAAGGTCTTTGATTCCTCCAAAGTTCCAAACTATGCCATGAAACAGATCCCCTATTAGTACAGTAAGGTACCAATGAGGGTGTATGTTTTCTGGTACAGTACAGTTAGTATGGAGGAATCAGTATACTTCCAATTTACCAACAAAAGAATCATCCCCTTAAACAAAGTGAGAAGAAACTGAGGGAGTAGGACACCAAACCAGAGACAATTCTCACATACGGCCGGCCCTCCAAGGTGACACAAAGATCCGCAACACTCTCTGACTGCTATTATTAAACGAGGAAAAGGCTCTTCCTCGCTCAATTCCCATTATTCTGTAACACAAACTAGGCGACGAAGAGCCTTTTCCTCGTTAAATGATACCAACCTCCGTCTCCTTAATGTAAACAAAGTACCAATGTCTCAAGTAACAGCACACACAGCCCTACACAATTTTCAGCTACATACGTATATATATATGTTATGGAATGATCTGCACTGTTGTTATGGAATTGTGTGCTATATCAAACACTACAGTATATGATAAGGTAATGAATGACCCAAGATGTAGCATAATATATATATAGACTGCAAAAGGTGACAGTAATGAGGGACCACAGTCTAAGTACTGCACCTTACAGGAACGCTGCCACATAGTTCATTTATTTATTTATTTACTTACTTAAAAGGACAATCAAACTACCAATATATACTTTTATCATATAGTAACTAAGAGGATGTTAGTGAAGAGATACTAAGGTATATTAATTGGAATATACTTTGGCCAAACATTCTACTCTTTACTGAGCTGTACTGTACTGTGCCTATATAATTATTACAGTATCTACCTTCTATTTATATATCTCAGCAGAATACTCGCTTACATGGTGTGGAGAATTATAATATGATGCTCTTAAGAGAAAATAAAAAGCTAGAGAGAGAGAAGAAAAGTGAGATAATACAGTATTCTTAAGGGGGTCGTATGTTTGTTGTGGGTAAATTGGAGTCTACGTGGTCCTCTGAACAGTGCAACAAAACAAATCCCCTGCTTCTATACTGAGGTAGCCTGTTTTCTAGCATAGTTTGTAGGAATCAGTAACACTCCAATTCGTCCAATATAAATTATACCCATAAAGAGACTGTGAAGTTGTCAGCCAGTAAAGTGAAGTTTACCAATTCCTCCAAAAGGTGCCACAAAAACAAATAACCCAAAGTTTACTGAGGCAAGCAACCATGTTTCCTAGCACAGTTTAGAGGAATCCCGTAGCCTCCAAATTCTGTGACAAAATGACAGCCCCCTTATGATGGAAAAAGGTGGTGAGGGAAGGAATAAAAAGCGGACAATGAGATACCTCTTGTGGTGTTTAGGTGTCGCTTTGGTACTTCAGGAGGGGTGTAAGTGACTTGGTAGAGGTCAGTATCAATATCTGACTTATCTGAAACAAACACACCGAGAGAAGAGACGCGTAACTAACAGCCACACGGTAGTTAAAGAGAAAAACACAAACCAGAGGGCAGGGCAGGAGGAAAACAAACACAGGAGGAGGAAGAGGGTGAATAAATTGTATATGGTGTAGGAGGAGGAGGAGGAAGAGGCTGAATAAATGGTAAATGGTAAATGGTGTAGGAGGAGGAGGAAACAGAATCAAAAGGAGGAAGAGGTGGAGAAAGTATACAAGGTAGTAATAATCAGAGGAGGAGGAGGAGGAATGGGAGAGAAGCGAGTAAAAGAGTTATAAATGAACAAAACATTGACAACCAACACACACAAGTAAACACAACACAATAAGAGCAATAGGTAAACAAATGAAGCACGAGGAATGACGAGAAAATAAAAAAGCTAAATACTGTACTGTACGTTAGATAAATAAAAAATGAAAAAATATAAGAGATAAAGATGAAGCAGCAGAGAAGGAACAGGAGAGAATAAACCAAGGAGGAATATTATAATGAGAAGCAAAAACAATGAGAGAGAGAGAGAGAGAGAGAGAGAGAGTTAACAATCTGCCTACTGAGCCTAGGTCCTCAAAAGGCTGGAAACATAGCTGACAAGGCGATAGAAATATACTTACACAAACTTTAGAGGGATGAAATTAAATAATGAACATAATGAAAAGAAAGCCAGTAGAAAGAAAATCAAATAACTAAACAGAATCCAGAGGGGAAGGAACAAAATTAATACTATACTGTACAATTGTAGCAACACAAATATAACCAAATTAAAAGCAATGAATGGTAAATAGAGGTTGAACAAGTGGAAGAAAGAATGTGGGCTGAAGTAAAATATGAAACTGATAACACACACAAACAAAAATAAAGAGGTGTATAAAAAAAAAAAGACACACACATACACAATAATAAACAGATTGTGGATGTGGAAATATATAAATAAAAAACAAAAAAAAACACAAACACACACAATAATAAACAGGTTGTGGACGTGGAAATATATAAAATAAAAACAAAAACACACACACAATAATAAAGAGGTGGTGGAAGTGGTGAGGGTTATAAGGGAGAAGGTGAATATAATGCCAGCAAAGTACTGTTACTGTACTGTGCATCAAAACACCAAAAATAAGAAGTAAAAAGATAATGTTTGGATTCTGTTGATGTACACAGTGATATAACACAATATTAACAATTAATTGGCCATCAGGGAAGGATAGTTGAAGGTGGGATAATGGAGGAGGAGGAGGAGAAAGAGGAGGATTTTATTTCTTATTTCAACACAACTGTTTGGAGTGAATGGGACAGGAAGGATATTAGGAGTAAGGAAACAATAGCAAAGTCTGTCCACAAGGCAATAACATCCAGGACAAACACCAGTCATAGTTTAACTTACATTATTTTAACCCCTTTAGTTTGGTATATTCCATGGTACGGTAATGAATGTACAGTACAGTTAACTGGGGAACAAAGTACTGTATCTGGACATCATTGGCGGAAACTTCTGGCAACAACCGCACAAGTAAAGACATCTGTATCAGTGTGGGAAATAAAATTCTTTAATGACTGTATAGTAATAATTGATACCGAGATGTATCCACCAATCACACATACACTACTGTACTATGATACAACATTAACCTCACATTCATGAATTTTGTCTACCACTAATGTAAAAGTTTCTTGATGGAGTTGTTGCCACAAGTCAGCTGCCATCAGTGTTTAGTTACTCTGTTTGTTCACTATACGTATGTACAGTCGGCCTCAGGAATTCATATACACCACTGTGACATCATGGGCTTGTAACAATTACAGAAGAAAATGTAATTAATTAATTTCCTAACACCAAACTTATCTAGTAATGTTATTGATATAATATTTGAATCAGTCAGCAAAACAATGCCTACATTTTGAGTAGCATAAAGACCCATATAACCAATGCTCTGTATACAAATTCCTGAGGCCGACTGTAATATGGTTAACATGATGTGATATGACTTGTTACATGAACAGTTATTATTAACCAGTCAGACAACCTTATTTAGATCACAGGATGCTGCTACCCATTTCTTATACATGTACAGTAGTGTGTACAGTATATATAAAGATTCAAGGAATTAATTAATTATTATTTATCACCATATCATTTTAAGCTTTTCAGTGTAAAGTATTGGGGATTCCACTTTCATTACACTGTGTACCTTTATGCCTGATAAGTTAAAAGAATAGATAGCGTAGTTTTTCGTAAATCTGGAATACCGGTAAATGATTCCTACAGCTATTCCAGGCAACAGGACACCATTACTGTACAGTGTTTCTGTTCATCTGGTCCTGTTTCCTGGCATACTGTACTTTGGAGGAATCAAGGCACTCCAAATATACCAAAAGTGTATTATGCCATTAACTATAACTTCACAAGGAGAAAATACCAATCTTAAAGGGGTTAAACTTGGTTATTTAAATCTGATGAAAGTTGTGGAGAGGATGATTTAGGAGGAGGTTGAAGTCAATTGGAAATTTTGGCCAAGGTAATTACATAAACACTTTAATTGGATAGTGAAGGAATATGTACAGTATCTTGAAATTTTGGCCAGTGAGCCTCTACTGCACATTGGGAAGGAAAGGTTAAGTTGAAGGATTTTATTAATATTAGGATAAGGGAACTATTAAGGGTTATATTCCAGACAGTGAGAGTGAGACGAAGGAAAGCAAATGCACAGAAACACATTTCTTTTCTCACATAAACATAACAAATTATTATGAGGTGAATTTAACTTTTCTATCACTGAAGACAATATATAAATGAGTTTGTTGATAACACTCATAATTAATTGCCAAATCACATTCAACATACTGAAAACAATTATGCACAGGTTGATAGTTAAACAATACTGTACAATAAATAATACATGTAATAGTCTTGTCAAATTTACTCTAAAATCAAACTAATCTCATCAACAGTTCCATTACATTCAGCAGCAGTTCATTAGCTCTTTCTTCAAGCCATTTAATACATCTTAAACTTTCACATCATGGTTTGTCTATTAATCAATTGTTATATACAAACCTGACGTAGATTTTACAGACGTTCATGTATTACAAATGGCTGGATGGTTTTGTAAACACACTTCAACAACTTGCAAAACAATAAATTCAGCCAGATTAAAAACATATTGTATCAAGTATTTATTTGTTTCAATTAAATATTACTCCTATAAGGATCTGCTGAAGTGTGATATGAAATTATAATTACATTAATAAATACTGTACATAACAATACATCTTCATCATAATCATCATAATCATCATCATACCAACACTTCAATTTGCCAAGTTTGTCATTCATTAAGGCCAGTCAAGAGCTAATGAATTCTTGCTGTAGTAAATTGTAGCATTTCTTTCTCTTCATACTTGAGGTTCACTCCCCCACTTCCTGGATCTTATTTCAGCACATGAAGAAAGGAAACTTAACTCAGAAACAAATATATGAGTTTACACAATATACCTTCTTTATACCTGGCTTCCACATCCATCCATGACTTTACTGATATATTTGTATGGGTGAATAATTGATACTGTTTACCAATCTTAGTAAACATAGGCTGGTATTCAATTTGTACAGTTGCCTCCCTGTGTCCTCACTTAACATTGCCAATCTTTCATTTCCTTCATATATATATACAGTACAGTATAATATTATGTTATGCAAGTTTCAAACTCTTTAATTCTGGACCACATTACTGCTGAGTAGAAGGAGTGTTAATTATTCATGTACTGTACACCATACTTATTACCTTAAGGGGGTATATAGCACATTGTTTTGGGTGGTAAATCTGAAGCAAATGATTCCTCCAAATTATTCTAGGCAACAGGATACCATTATTTTTCTTCATCTGGGTCTGTTACTTTGGAGAAATCAAGGCACTCCAATTTATCAAAGGTATACCTGTACTATCCCCTTAAATACAGAGTCAAAGAACTTTAGGATGGAGACTTAACCTGGAGGAAAGATTTGACAAGGTATGGAAGGGGAAACAAGACACCTGGAAGGGACTGTCTGTACAATGGTAGTTCGGATTTGGTTAAGAAATTAATATGCAGAACCGAACACTTACTTCACACCACCATTGCTTGTTTGTTCTTTACTATAATTTCCTTAGAGTCAATATTTCTTTATACAGTATATGTTTTATTAACCGGCATGGATTTCAGTGTACAGTATAGTGAAGGTTTACTGTGTGTCTCTCTGGTCTTGGCCCCGATTAAAAGTTTTCCTCCTCGTAATGGGAGACAAGATGGTGGTGGCCGGGTTGATCAAATGGATACCCGACCAAATAAAATATCTTCTAAATCTCAAAAATGCAAAAATGTCACCCTTAACAAAAAAAAAATCTCCTTTCAAGCTCATCTCTAAATCATATGTGTGTATATACAGTACATATATACATCTCCATATCTATCTATCACCTATGATTTGCTGGTAGAAAATGAAAAAAACTACAAAAAACTTCGACTTATATATATGTTGATATCATCTTGGTGTGGAAATAAATCATCTATCATCTATAAAATACACTGTCATCAACTCAAATCAAAGTAGCTTCCAAAAATTAGCCCAAATAAAACAAACCAAGCCAAATAAAGAGCTATGGGAAATATATCAGACAATAATCCCACCAAACAGAAGAATACAGTACAACACAAAATGTATCAAAGCTGCACAAATAACAGCCAGGTAAGTATGGCAAGGAACACATAAAAAAATAAAGGCATGTAACATAAAGAGATATTAACCAAAGAAGGAATGTGTGTATAGGTTGTCAAGAGCAGGCTGAGGTGAGGGATGCTGGCAATGGCAAGGGTAGATTATCTCAAGGTGTGTGATGTATTGTATGTCTGCTTAGTCATGTGTTAGGCAAGAGGCACACCATAGCACCAGTGAATACAAAGAAGGTCCACCGTTGTGGGGGTATTGGAGGCCGACCGTATTCCCCAAATTAACCTACAGATACAGGCCACTGTTCATACAATGAGGTACTGTGCTGTACTGTAATTTGTTTGCCAGCTTGGCTTGGAGGAATCAGTAACCCTCCAGTTCCCCCAAACAGATGACCTATTCAATGGAGTCAATGTACAGGTAATTATTATAATTCCTTTATATGACTCTTCTTCCATACAGCCCAACAACTCACAGGTGCATTTTTGACCGGTAAAAAGAATATATTGTACTGTACATTTAAAATGCACTATAGATTGAGCTGGGATGTACAGAGTCATATTTCAGGCTGAGGTTTATTAACACATCTTTTACACACCTTCTAATCCATCCTTGACCACCAAGGGGAAGGGGGGAGAGTAGAGGAGTAAAGGGACTGTGTACAAGTCGCATGGTGAGCCTACGGTGTGGTCTGTTGCTACGTATTTTTCGAGGCACAAGAGCAAACGTTGGTGTGATCTATCTATCAATATTAGCAGTTGTTGGTACTCTCACAACCACTAACGCCTTGAGGTAGGTGGGTAAGTGGATGAGGGGGGGGGAGGGGTTGTGAGTGAAATCCGCGAGCGGCAGTAAACAACGTCCTCTCAGTGCGAAGTTTCGATCTCTCAAAATTATGGTGTGAAGCAAACTAGAAGATGCACTACTGAATCATAAACTGGGCCTGCTAGTTGGCTCTTCATAATGGTAATTTTTGCGAGGCATATCATAAAATTGGTCAAGTACTGTGTAGATAAATTCTCTTGCAGCCTTAATACTGCACTCAATTTCTACGCTGCCAAAAAATGAACAGTCTGGCTAGCTGTCTAAATAATCCAGAAGTCTTCATGCAGCAGATAATAATAATAATAATAATAATAATAATAACAGAATCTCTCGCCTAAGTATATGTATATAAATTTGCTGCAATCCTGAACTTACTTGGTATATAGGTTACCTCTCCACCTAATGAATAAGAGAGAGACAAAGAGAGGGAACGAGGATTAGTAGGAAATAAAGATAGACGAAGGAAAACAATAATAATAATGCTTACACTATATAGTTCTGTACTCACAATTTTACTTTTGCTTCTTTTTATTAACTTATTTTTGTTCTAAATCCGCTGGTAGAGTTGTTTGTATTTACACTATTTAGAAGTAAAAAAAAAAAAGTCTTACACAGGTCATTCTACTAGTTTATGAGTTATAATTAAACATATCCACAACCAACAACACACAACTAGATCGCTCACAACAAGTCAAGTCATGGCTAAGAACAACGTCAACACTATGGTACTGTAGTAGAGTTTACATCGACATTATAGTTAGTTAGCATTATTGAATATTATTAATGTAGAGAAATAAGATTGCTTTATATATATAGATGTATTTAATATATACTGAATTGGACTGTGGGGCAGGTAGGTCTGGACTCCAAACGTGACACATGCAAGTTATAGTAGTAGAGTCTCCCAGAGTTGCTCAGTGTTGTTCCAAGGTACAAGATGAACTGTGCTATATTCCCATCAGGCAAGGCAGGTTGATTGGTTGGTAAAGAGAAAAACTGATAACTGTTCAGGATTTGGACTGCAACTCAAGCAACAAAATGAGAACATGTTGAGTGTATTACATAGTAATTTTTACAATGAAGTCAACAATGAAAATGTAAAAACAACTTATCGTTTTACACAAAAATTTAGATTGTAAGAATATTTTTTTTATAAATATTTACACATAAACAGAGTCCTCATACAGAGAATGTGGTACAGTTACCCACGTCTTGTAACTTGGACCTGCACATCCTGGAGCTACAAAACATCACGGGTAGAGTAGTAATAGCAGTAGTAGTTGTAATAATAGTAGTAGTAGAAGTAAGGAAAAAATGGCACAGTAGTCAGATGTTAAAAAACGATAATATATATATATATAAATATATATATAGACATGCAACATCATGCAGCTTTAACACTTCCAATCATCACGATCATGGTCGCCCTAAGGGAAGGGGAGCGTTCTCTTTTGGCTTACGTACTTGTTCGTCCTACCAATTGGACTGCCCGGACTCCTTTCCTGAATAATGCCACTAAAGAAAAGACAGACGTTAGTGTGGGCGGGAGGAGAGAAAAGGGGGACATGCACTCCATCCGCCCCACCACCAGTTGACACACCCGAGTGAGTGAGTTGGAGGGGAGGAATTAAAACAAGAGAGTGTCACAATGAGAGAGAGATAGAGAGAAGGTTGAAATGAAAATGGATGGGAACCAATATGTACCTTGCACCTCCCCTCTGCCTCCATCTACTGTACTTGGCAATATTTTTCAGTGTTATTCTGTTCTCTATACAGTACAGTATACTGTATTATAATTGTCCAATATCTTAAAACACTATTTATGTAATTTTATTATTACTGTCCGAATATCTTTTTGGTTTTACTCTACGTATTGTAATTTTAACATTATTGCATTCCAATATACAGTACTTGAACACTATCACTGTTTTATTAATATTGTTAATACTTTTTAGACACTGTTATTACTTTACTTTTCCTGATGTCTATTTAAGGTAGTAAATTTAACTTGTCATATCTTTTGGTGTTAAGTAAGCCTCAGGAGTACGGGACCCAATGAAACACGTTTCTGACTCACTTTAAAATTAACATTACATACACGCTGCATTTCACCAAAAGACACCAACTGTTCCAGTTACTTTTCACCATTAATTCGTACTGCTATTACACTTATATATGTACACAACACAAATTGACACAAGGGAAAACTACCAATCTGAATACTGTACTGAGCAGGAACACAGCTTGGTAAATACATGACATCGTATGCGAGGAACAACTTGAGCCCATAAGAAGAATGATGAAACTTAAGGCCATCCAGCAGCAACTCCCATTCTCATGTGAGGTCTAGTCTGGTCCTTCTCAAATAGTGTCATCTGGCATTTGGTTTCACTGCTACACAACATAGATTCAATTGTTAGAAGGTATCCATCCTCAAACAAAACAAACTAGTACTGAATACTATATATCCAAATTTGACTTGATTGAGACACCTGACCAAAACTACCTACTGTAAACATATGAAACAAGTACACAGTCCAATACAAAGTGTAACTGTAAACATGATGATACTGTAATTCTATTTTCTCTTTCTGCACTAAGCTTGTCAGTATATGAAAACACCATATTACATTGCATAAAGATTGTATATAATATTGTCCAAGACACTAATAGATTACCTCAAAAGCAGTTTCATTCATTTGCTACCACACAACACAACACATAACCCTAGCCAGGGATTATGTACAGTAGTCATGTTGTCTCTTTGTCCAGTAACCATATGGTAAATGTCCTTAAGCTGATATCATTGATGACTGTGATTGGCTAAAGCTTGCCATCCATCAGTTAGAAGTCATGCATCAACCAATTAGAGGCAACCTATTGATACTGGTTATGGAAATTTACCTTCAGTTACGATATAAATGACAATTCTCTTCAGCAGGTAACCAATAAACACACTAATAAATATCAACCCGAATAAATCACATCAGTTATACACTAAATTCACCCAAATGCACATAAATCTACATCATAAATATACAGATAGTAAATATTCATTAACATACTGTACTTGCTTAATAATATCAGTGTTTTTGTCCCTGAGAGTGAAAGTATGTAGCATTTCAAACCATAATTGTATATAGTTTGTCATGAGGCAGAGGGGAAGGCACTGCAAACCTTACTTGGCCACCTGCCCCTCCCACAATACAGATTAACAAACACAGGGCTGTATGCAAGGACATCTGTAGTGTTGGCGATGGCGTGGTACCGGTACAATGGAGTAATCGTACCAGTACCAGGCCATTGTCAACAACACGGATTTCCTAGCATACGAAGGATAGTGTGATGATTTTGTTTTAACACTGCGAAAATGCAACGGTTCCCTTCTGGCTGATATCACAACTTTCACAAATCATTAGTTATTATTCTCAGTTCATAATTAGTGAGTAATGATGTGATGTACAGTATATTAATTGTGTATGTGTGTGTGTGTATAATGTAGCTCCCAAAACTATCCTTAAAGGGGGAAGTACACCTCGGTCTTGTATAGAACGTCCAATAGGTCGATAGAAGACATCGTTCTATGTAATACACCTAACATATGGGGAAAATGACAATTAGTCGATCAAGCACCAAAATTGTCCCTGAAATTAACATAAAATACTTTTTAAGGTGTTTCTTGCCTTAATCGTACAGGGATGTAGATTACAATTCGTATTAAGCATATTAAATTCATATTACAATTTGTATTAAGGTTTTCACAGGCGACTGATATGACAGATGAGTCGGCGGCATCCATGGTGGTGGATGTGGTAGGGGGGAAGGAAGAGATAGTGCGTGATCATCGTTTGTTTACTTTTATTAACCATACGATAGTGTTTCCTTCTCCTTTCTCTTTCTGAGAAATAACTTCCTTCCATTTTGTAAATGCACGACCTGGCATGACCGAGTGTTGAAGCTGGTGGTTAACTCGTAATTACTAAAAACGAGCGAGTCACACACAACGCAGGCTAGTAGGGGAAGGAGCGCGGGAGAAGTGGTGGAAACACACTCACCCACACTTCACAGATGCCATTGATATAATTTCCTGACATGTTTATTATGATTTCGCTCATTTTGTATAAGAACTCCTCAGATTTGCTTTACTTATTTTCGCCACCCATTCTATATGGATGCAATCGTTTTGTAATATAATTTTAAGCTAATATTTTGGTTGCTCGTTCTATACGAGAATCGTTCTATGTGAACACATTCTATATGAGACCGAGGTGTATAGTGTTGATAAATCTGTAATCAATTATTCCTCCAAACTATTTCAAATAACAAAGCTACCATTATCAATCTTCATCTGGTCCTGTTTCCTGGCATAGTTTGGAGGAATCTAGACACTTTAATGTACCAAAAGTGTATTACCCCCTTATTGTGTGTTGTAAAGAGGGATGGTATAATGAACAACAAGAAACTTAATGCTGTCTGATCTTGTGTTGTCTCAGTAAAGTTGGTAGGTGTGTGTGGTCAGATGGTTAAGGGGGAAGTTCTGTGTTGGTGAATCTGGAGCAACTGATTCCTCCAAACTATTCCAAGCAACAGAACACCATTATTTTTGTTCATATGGTCCTATTTCATGGCATACATTGGAGGAATCATGGAACTCTAATGTAACAAAAGTGAATTACCGCCTTAAAGTTTGTGTGTGTGGTTAGACATTGTTGGTGGTAATATGCAATTCAATGCTACCAACTAACTGCAGACATCCATTCCTCATGTCAAAGGTAAATGTTTCCAATAACATAATTTTGTCAGACTGTACAGTAGATTATTATAAAAATTGTTCTTGAATCTACCATATCTTGTCATTTTGAGTACAACAATTACTGAAAAAGCTAATACAATAACTGAGAGAGTGGAACCAAGGCATTTTTGCTAGGTATAATAATAACAACAACACACTATAGAAGTACGCAGCACACAACAACACAAAAGGTTGGATTCGCAATGTACTGTATCATAATAAGTGTCTTATTCATCCTACAAACTTAATCTTTTCTTACACTTCTCCTCATAGGATGTCAAACACCAATTATGAGTTGCATGAACCTGAGACAACATTTTACCAATGCTTAAGACAGTGTAACCATATACAGTATGGGACTTCAATGAACATCAAACATAATTACTATGTAACTATAGGGTACCATATGTCAAAATGTTTACAGTATTTGATTGAGTACAGACAGCTGGCTACCTTTAAGTATTATGAACCACTGCTGCTGCAATTCAAAATCTGATATCCTGTATGCTACTTCAATTGATAAATATTCAGGTACTTATTGTATAACCTGTGGTAATCCACAAGCAAGTAAACGAACTTACTTCATCCATTCTCACAGAACTATACTGTACTGTATATTATTAGTGGTTTAAAAAGATTTTCGACAAAATAATTCCTCAAATATAATATAATATTGGTTAATACTCGCATAACGAAATACAGTACAGAACATTTGACCAAGTGATTAGTCAATGATAAAAGAGATTTGAATCAAACTACAATGCAATGCAGCTTAGATAATTATATGTATAGTAGAAACTTGACAAGATCTAACATAAAAACTCCAAACAAGGGTAAAACTTTAATATGCAACTTATTCTTTAGTGCTTTGTGTGCTGCTGGGATGGGGTTAGTTTGGGGAGTACAGGGTGGGAGAGGGTCTGGAGGAAGGAAGAGGGGGAGTGGGGAAAAGGGGGAGAGGATGAGAGGGAATGAGGGATGAAGGGGAGAGGGAGTTAGGAAGGGATGGAGGGAGTGAGAGTTAGATATATGGAGTAAGGATAGGATGATGGGAAGGAGTGAGTGAAAATGGAAAAAAAGGAGCAAGGATGGAATGGAGTGAGCGAGGATGGGAAAGGAGAGAGGAAGGGGAGGAGGAAGTGAGGAAGGGGAGGAGGGAGCAATAATGGGATGGAAGGAGCAAGGAAGGGATGGAAGGAGCAAGGAAGGGATGGAGGGAGCAAGGAAGGGATGGAGGGAGCAAGGAAGGGAAGGAAGGAACCCCGAAGGAAAGGAAGGAAGGAGGGAGTGAGGAAGGAGGGAGCAAGGAGGGAAGGAGTGAGGTAGGAAGGGAGAGATGTGGGGGGCAGGAGCTACAGGCTTCTTAACAATCATAGTTATTTATTCAGAGGATTCCCCTGACCAAAACAATTAGCGGTACTCATCCTTTGCACCTCGACCATCATCATCATCATCATCATTTAGTACAATGACTCATGCATAGGAGCAGCAAGCCAAGGGAATCATCAGTAGTAGTAATAATAGTAGTAGTAGTAGTAATTTGTTAATGAAAAATAAACACAATTAATAAGACCTATGTATCTGAGAGTAACTTCTGTCGTGCAAAAGATTGGGATACACACTTTAAAATAAGAAAAAAAAAGGGGGACGGGAAAATGATTATTATTATCAGTGTTTATTATCCTCAGTTTAAATAAAGGGAAGAAGCAATTAAAGAAATAACTATGCTCATCTGAAGGACTGGTATAATATAAAGCACGTTTTTCCCTCATTTAACGTTCATTCACGGACTTCTTTTTGCTCCACCTGGAGTCTGTGATGTGGTCGACAAACTAGAGGCAAATGATTCCCTCAAACTCTCCCACTAAACAGATCTCCTCAGTTCCGGTGCTGCTTTGTGGTACAGTTTGGAGGGGTAAGTTTATCACTAATTTAATGACAACAACAACACAGATCACTTCAGCAAAGGAGTTATCTTTATGTCTTCCCAAATATTAAAATGAGGTTTTTAAACTCTGCCCCTTTGCTTCACTTGTCCCTAATATGACCCTCACACTCCCCACCAAACTTTTCCATCTCTATTTCTATCTATATGTGGGTGCAGGGTGGCAGGAGGGGGGTCAATAGATGGAGACCTCAGTACAGTATGCATGGATGGCTGGATGGATGGATGGTTCAACAGGAGGCAGAGGAGATCCTATTAATAATGTTATATAGTACAGAAAACGTCATGCTCAGCTCCAGGTCTCAGAATCCAGGCTCAACTTGTCTTCGAGTTAAGCACAGAGTTTCTGACAAATTAAGAGATAAGCAGAGAATAATATATTACTAACAGAGGAGGTCCATGCTCAGCTTAAGGTCATAGAAGCTAAAGCCATAGAACAAGAGAGTTAGTTTGAGCTTCAGGAATCACGGTGAGGGATACGATGGCCTCATACATAATATACACAGCCATCGTTCCAGTCATCGTCATTACATTCCAGCCCAGGACTCTTCTTGCATACGGCGCCTATGCCCAAATTGGCCTGTTGCATACAAATCATAACAGCTCTTTTTAAAGTTATCTACATATGTTTGGATGTTACTTCCTAACTCTACTCAATCATCTGTTTACTGGACAGTCATATGTTCTGCCTCTGAATTTTCTTTCAAGAAATGTCAGAGCTGCAATACAAATGATGACAACACAAAACAGAGGATATGTAAAAGTTAGGAAACAAATGCTGAACATCTGGAGACAATTTCATTAAGGGGAGATTCTCTTGTAGGTGAATTGAAAGGTCTGTGATTGCTCCAAAGTATGCCAGGAAACAGACAACCTTAATGAGGGATCTGTTTGGTGGCATAGTTTGGAGGAATCAGTAGTTCTCCAATTCACCACCATGAGAATCTTCCCTTACACATCTGTTGATCAAATTGGTGTATGACAGCACTCCTCACACCATCCCTGGCCATGTGCTGTGTATTCTCCCTAAGAGTGTGACCAGCAGCAAGACAATATAAGACACAGCACAGCACGGGCCATCAGCCGAGGAGGTACAGTACAACAAAGCTCTCATCATTCACCTACATAATGGAATAACATCAGCGGCAAATGTCGTACAAAACCAAGACTCAGAATCAAAGCAATTCATTCCTCTGGAGAGCCGCGGAGGGGAAAGAAGTAATTGAATTAGTCACCAGGGTTTGATTATAAGCTTCTCTCTCTCACTGTTTGTTTTATTTTCCAACCAATGTAAGATATCCACAGCAGATATCATACAAGGTAGCTAAATGTGTTTTAATCAATACTCACTCACCATATAAAAGTTATAAATCATGTAAACTGGTACCATAAAGAAATTTGGTCAACTTTACTACAGCACTCTTCATATGTTTGTACCTTGAAAATCAATTTGGTCACTCCAAATCAAGACACTGAGATTTACCTTTAATATGTCAATAGTGTCTGTTGCTTTGGAGGCTCAAAATTCATCTTCAAGGTCCCAGTGTAGAGGGAAAAGAAGTACCGTACTGTGCAGGTAGAGACAACTGAAGTTGTGTGCATGAGTGTTATGGTTGTACAGTATTGGTAAATATTCACAACCAAAATTAAAGGAAATATATCAGTTAATCAATTTTAACCTGTTGATATCCACTGCAGACAAATACCAAAAGCCAGAAAATAATCAACTATTGAGCCACAAACAATAAAAAACCACCAGAGGACAGACACACAAACCGACAGACAACACAAACCAGTACAACGGATCAACATAAACAGTTGGAGCCATTGCATTGGTTTGTAGTCCTGGTGTTGTCCACAGGTGGTGATGTTGTTGTAGGTAGCAATGAGAGCCTTGGGATATGTGAGCACCGGGAGGTCATGCAGCGAACTTGGTGGTGGCGGCGGTGGCGGTGTGGGGGAGGGGGAGAGAAGGGGGAGGCAAATAGCAGCAACGGTCGGTCTTTGAGCCGTAGTCAAAAACATATCGTAGGGTCCCAATGCCCGGGGTACCATGGCCATACATATATATGGCCATCGTACCCGACATCGGGACCCCACGATATGTTCTTGGCTACGGCCCTTGGAGTGGTAGGCAAGAACATTGGTGGTGTTGACGACTGTTGTTTGGTACCGGTACGATGATTCCATAGACAAACAATAGTCATCGTATCAGTACCACACCATCGTATACACCACAGATTTTCTTGCCTACGACCCTTACAGAGAAAACTAAGCTGCCACCACAGGATACTTCTATATGTATGTACAGTTTACTATAAGTTGAAGAGAGAGGGGGACCGAGGGAGTATGCCATTATTATTATCATACAATACTCCATTCATCATCCATCAAAACCTTTTATTATATTTCTTCCAGTTAATGGTAAATATCCACAGCTAGTTTTAATTTTAGTGATCTTTTGTGGAAAACTTGCAGCCTAGACACAGCCCTCTAAACTTTACCATGAAATGCATCCCCTAGTCTCATACAGAAGGATGTTTCTGGTATGGTTTGGAGGAATTAGATTCACTCCAAAATACCATACCAGAATTTTCCTCATAAATGGATGTACAGTATTTGATTGGTGAATGTAAGACCCATAAATTTTAATAACAGAACCAAGATTAAACCTAATAAGGCTTGTCTTTCTAACATCAAAAACTGTGAACATTTACCATTAGTCATATAAAAAAAGACCATACAGTACTGTAGTCCAATACTCAAAATGTCAAACTTGTGATTGTCAATGTGTTTTTCTCTCTCTCTTGTACGGGTTATTGTTAATTCCTCCCAGAGTAAGGCAGCGGCCAAAAGAAAGCTAAGAGACACACCTCACAAACATACTATTTAGGTCACACTGACTCATATCTTCATATTAATTCCCTGGGCTATACTGTACTTCATGGATAAAGGCACTGTGTAACAGGCACTGTGATTGGTGGATCTGTAACAACAAGCTAACTAATCCACCTGCTTACTAATTACAACATCAGTTACACAAGGCCTTCCTGCACTAGGTAATAGTAGGTAGAAAAATGAGTAACATTGTCAGTGTGAACCATCTAATGTGTTTATAAAGTGTGTAAAACAAAGATCAATGTGAGGCGACTAACAAGTGCGTGTGATTACCCTAAACAAGGCAAGTACTGTACTGCATCTTAAGACCTACAACAATGCCAATATTACAATTCAACACCTACAACAAGGCCAGTACTGTAACTTAACAGCTAACAACAAGGCCAGCCAGTACTGTAACTCAACACCTACAATAAGGCCAGTACTGTAATTTAAGACCTACAGCAAGGCCAGTACTGTAAATTCAAGACCTACAACAAGGCCAGTACTGTAACTCAACACCTAAATCAAGGCCAGCAGAGTATTGCATCTCAGGACCTACAACTGGGAAGACGGGAGTGGGGGAAAAAGGAGAATTCAGTGACGGATTTTCTGTTGGGTTAATTAAGAATTCTCTCTAGGTAAGGGTTGCAGCAAATAACTTTTGTTATGTACAAAAACAAGGAAATTGTCAAAACCAAACAGCAAAGACAACAGAAAGAAAACCTTGGAGAAAACAAGAAGAGGGAGATCGGTAAAAGGGAGATGAACAAAACAAAAACATCAACAAGAACAAACTCTCAAGTTAAAAACACAAGTGAAATAAATAGTAGGCTTTTCAGGCGAATAAAGATAGATAAACAGAGCATGTGTGCGGAACAAAGAAAATGGACAAAAAATAAACAAAATAAATAAACGGGCGAAAACAAACTCTTGCGTCAACTCTGGGGACTTTGGGTTTGATGGATGGGTTGGTTGGTTGGTTGGTTGGGTTAGTTAAAGTGACAGGTAGGGCAAAAAAACCATCCTACCCTCACTGCCCGGATCCGACTCCACCATGGGCATAAAACTCTTCATGAACCCGCTCGCCTGAAGCAAATTTCCGATGTCTGAAAAAACGGGACAGGCGTGACAATTTTCCGAGGGACGGGAGGGAATGGGGGACAGGGGAGAGAGAGGGAGAATGAAAATGGGGTAAATGGGACGGGAGAGAGAGAATGAAGATAAGGTAAACTGGACGGCAACTGCAAAGCTACAGAAGACGATGGTTCATGAGGATAATGTAAGTATGTGTGTATTTATGTGTATGTGTGTGTATAGGTGGAGGGGACAAGTGGTAATGACTGGCTATACTGTATAAGGTTATAATTACACAGAGTGAGAGAGAGAGAGTAAAGCAGAGAGAAAGAGACTGGGTTGTGGAGACATATACAGTATTATGAAATATTACTTGGGAGTGTGCTAATATAAAATTATTCTACCTTCTTTCTCACTCACTCCCTCCCTTTTATGGTACTGTGTGTGTGTGTGTGAATATATGTTTTTCATTATTACCCACTGCATGTACCACAATACTGAATTTACTATGTGTACTGTAATATTCTAACTGGACATGAGTACTGTACTACTGTATATATAAGCTGCCAACCATTTACTACAGTATATAAAATCCTGTACTACTGGCTTTATCCATTCCACTAAATAGGATACAAATCTGTTTTTTCTAATAGTGAAAAATATTACTACACCAACTCCACAGTTAGTTAGGAACAAACTCAATAACCTAACTTATCAGTTCAATATTGAGTTTTCTCCATTCTTGTTTAAGGGGGAAATTTTATATTGGTAAATCCTCCAAACTATTCCAAGTAACAGAACAAACATATACCAATATTTTTGTTTATCTGGTTCTGTTTCCTAGCTTACTTTGGAGGAATCACAGCACCTGAAATTTATCCAAAGTGTACTGTACTATTCCCTTAAAGTATTGTACATATTTATGTTTTGTACTACCACTACTACCAATAAAAACATGTGTCTAATATTAATAATTAAAATGGCACTAATAATTATACTATGGCAGCCTTGGTTACAACACTAAATAATATTATATAGCGATATCCACAGAGGTTTGGAGACACAGCTGAGAGAGAGACAGAGAAACACAGAGAGAGAGAGTTACATAGAATCACAGACCACAACAGACCTTACGGTCCACGCGGGGTGATCTGATTAGAAGGTTACTGGTGGAGAATTAATTTCTCCCCAGTGATAGTCGTAGATGAGAGAGAGAGAGAGAGAGAGAGAGAGAGAGAGAGAGAGAGAGAGAGAGAGAGAGAGAGATAGAGATAGAGATAGAGAGAGAGATAGAGATAGAGAGAGAGAGAGAGAGAGGGGGGGGGGCAGGAGTTCCACGTGTTACCAATACAATACTGTATAATAAGAAAAGTACTGAAAAAAAAGGAGGAAAAAGAGAAGGAGGAAGAGAAGGAGGAAAAGGAGAAAAGAAGGAGGAAAAAGAGAATAGAAGGAGGAAAAGGAGAATAGAAGGAGGAAAAGGAGAATAGAAGGAGGAAATGGAGAATAGAAGGAGGAAAAGGAGAATAGAAAGAGGAAAAGGAAAAAGAGAAGAAAGATGAGAACAGTGATGAAAACTGCAGTCTTCCCTTAATGAAAGACTTGAGTATGGATTGAGTATGGATTGAGGATGTAGGAAATGGATGGGTTTAGGGAATAATATAGTATTGGTAGATTACTGATTCCTCCAAACTATGTTAAGAAACAGAACAAATTAGTTACATTAAGGGACCCTGTATTGTAGTCAGAAAATTGGAAGGAAAGGAGTCCTTCAATTATTGCCACGAAACACACACACCTATATAGAAGGAGCTTGTTTCGTGGCATAGTCAGAAGGAAACCGAAGCCTCCAATTTTCATACACGATCACAGGGTCCTTAAGGTAACTGGTTTCTTGGAATAATCGGATGAATCATTTGCCACTTAGATTACCAATATACTATACTGTACAGGGAGTTACACGAGTTTCTACAGATACATTCAGAAATATAAGAATGTGTGATTCTGAGTAGACAATCTTGTATTCACATATGAAGTTTAAGAATTAGTTTGGGTGTGAAGTGGATCGTAAAGTTAATGTGGTGGACTGGGAGAGGAAGAGGGAGAGGGAGGGAGAGAGGAGGGGAGGGGAGGGGGTGATGTGGGAGAGGGAGGGGTGATGGGGGAGGGGTAATGGGGAGGGAGAGAGGAGGGGAGGGGGTGATGGGGGAGGGGTGATGGGGAGGGGTGATGGGGGAGGGGTAATGGGGAGGGAGAGAGGAGGGGAAGGGGTGATGGGGGAGGGGTAATGGGGAGGGAGAGAGGAAGGGAGGGGGTGATGGGGGAGGGGTAATGGGTGAGGGGATGGGGGAGGGGGGGGAGGGGTGAGAGGTAATGGGTGAGGGGTGAGGGGAGGGGGGGGGAGGGGGGGGGAGGGGGGAGAGGGGATGTGTTCGGGGTTGGGGAGATCACGTTCTCAAACAATGACCCCACCAAAGGGAAAACAGATGATGATGTATATGCGTATATCTGTTCAAGATTTTATACTTAGAATCAGTTTTTTTTTTATTTCTGACAGTATCTAC
This sequence comes from Petrolisthes manimaculis, assembly GCA_034508575.1. NCBI lineage: Eukaryota > Metazoa > Arthropoda > Malacostraca > Decapoda > Porcellanidae > Petrolisthes > Petrolisthes manimaculis. The sequence continues at coordinate 91,527 of JAWZYT010003870.1, read as the reverse complement.
ACAAACTCCTGTTACACCCTGTATAGTACATTACCGGTATCCTCTTTAAGGAATAGAATGCTGGAAATGCAAGAGAAAAACAAAATATAGTAAATAGCAAAGAAACAAAGATAAACACAATATTAAATACTTCATTACGATTCTGCAAACACCAATCAATATAAGCAAGCAGCTCACATAATTATTACGGTACTTAAGTTTATAAATACAAACCAAAAATGCACAGTAAATGGTCATACAAAATCACTAAGAATTAAAAGTCTAAGTTATAAATAAAGAGCAAAACTAAGCAACTGGTGAGTTATACTGTACCTAATTATATGACAACAGATAAAATTATAATACTTATAATAAAAATAATCATAATAATAATAATAAATAATATAATATTAATAATAGCAATATAATGATGATAGTAATAATAATAATGTACAGTAATAATAATAATATAATAATAATAATAATAATAATAATAATGCCACACAAGATGAGTGAATGAATGAATGAACTCTCTTGCTAACAGCACTGTTTAACTTAATGCTGTACTTTGGTCAACTGGCTGTGTGTGTGTTTGTTGTGTAAGCCACCAGAGGAGATGTGAATGGCTCTAATTTTCAACACATCAAGTTAATAATAATAATAATTCCCCCAGTCACTGCACATCACAATAATCAATGCTTGGTTTATATTTTAATTTAGGGGAGATTCTTTTGTTGTTGAATTGGAAGGCTGAGAGGATAGTACAGTGTTGGTTTTTCTGGAGTAACTGCAGATTCCTCTGATACTTTTCAGTCCAGTTCTTGTACATTGCTGTATTAATGTTCTGCTTTTAAGAACAGTGATAAGTACTGTTTATAAATCATGTAGTGTAATAAACAGTATAGTACAGTACAGTATTTGTTTATACAGTAGGCCTACATAATGACAGTGAATGAATGTGGTACAGAAACAACATGAATAAAACAAAAAGCATAAAATATACAAGTACAGTACCAAAAAATAATAAAGCTATTTTTATAAGACGAAGCAGCAAAACATAAGAAAACATAAATGGACACAACTACCATACTACATCAGGAAACAATGAAAGGAGGGAAAAATAATACATTAATTAGTGGGAATTGACACGTGAAACTAGCCAGGGTGTGTGTAGTACATGTGACTGGAAATGAAATGACAAGATCCATTAATATCCCTGAGGTACTTCTGTAGGACTTGACTGAACAAACAACCCTTAAAAACAACTGTACCGATGGAGGAAATTTTACTGAAGGCTTCACTGGCAGAGGAAATATTGGTGACGATAGGAAGCAAAACCCATGATCAGATTCACCAAAGACACCAAAACTACCACCTACAGATTTACCAAAGACCAAATCTTCAGAAATATGATATTACACAACTATGCTCTAAAAAACTGATCATACCACAGAAAAGTGAAAACACTGAGTTCTGTAACTTTTCCACGAGTAACAAGAATGCCGCCTGTCATGTAAATTGGGAACACTACAACAACCACCTTGGAAACATGAGATGTGTATTGCAGACAGAATGCTTACACAGCTTGATTAAATCAAACACATTAATTGGAGAGGAACCATTACTCTCTTAACAAAGTATTGAGGCAGTATTACATGTATGTACATGTAATTAGGAGTGAAGAGCTATCTGAGCCTATCCTTCACCGCCGACATATTGTTGATTTTATTCATCAAAAGGTGCCTTTCCATTGATATGGCTGCTCCGACCCAGCCGTTGCTCAAAGTAGCTAATACCAGCTGTTTCCAAAAGGGAAAGTTTTGAGTATGCGTCATTTGGGAAAATGCGCAATCGAAAGCCGGCCCCTGTCTTTCCTTCCTTTCATTTCTCTCTAGTTCTGCCCTTCTTCCTTTTTTCCTATCATATCTCTCTCAGTCGCTCAACCCTTCAAGACATGTAAATCTAGCATGCTTATGACCTTCTGCAACTGCTGTAGAAATATTTACCAAGGCAGAAATTACAGTACAGTATTCATCTTTCTCTGTACATCAATGAACTGTATCATGTAAAATACAGAATACACCGACAGAATGTATGGGAGAAACACTAACATAAGAGGAATCTTAACTGGTGCTTTGCTACTACTGTACTGTACTTCTTTAGATCAACGACTGATCCCATAAAACAACAACAGCAGCAGCAAAAACCCACAGACCCTTGATAATAATAACGCTAAGATATCATTGTATCCACCACCAATTGAATTCACACTCAGTTCCTCCTTAAAGACCATCAATATTTTCCCGGGCACCTGTTATTTATTATATCATACAAATTAAGTAATCTGTTGGGCCTATGTTTATTGACAAGAGATAAATATGCTAGTGTACTATAATGTAGACCCTTGATATACAATGAATAAATACTTGTATCTACCACCACCACTTCATTTTAAACTCAGTCCATCACTGAACACCACCAATTAATGTTTTCCCAGTCTTCTGATATTCATTACCATATAAATTTAGTGATTTACTGAGCCTGTGTTAATTAAAAGGATATATATGCTAAATTTGATCATCTTATATCGAGGGCCTAATGTATTATAAAGAGCCTTGTTGTGTACTGTACATTTAAGGCCTTCCTTCCATAAGGCTAACCAATAATATAATAATAAGATTATAGTATAACTTTCTGTGGTGAAGGTATGAATGATAAAATATATATATATACTATAATTATGTTGAACTGGTGGGGTAATGAGGGGAAGGGAAGGACTGACAAAGACTGCTTGGAGATTTTGTACGTACGACCAGTTTCTTGTAAAGTCTGTGTTAACTAAATGCTAAGGAAAACTCACTGTTAATTAATAAGGAAACAAAACATGGCTCAAATTACCATACGAGAAAATGACTGAGGAGCAAAAAGCACTGAAAGGACAATTAGATATACACAGTAATAATTATAAACCTTGACAAACACGGCAACAAACTAGAACATCCACAAAAAGAACAAAAACATACAAACCTATAATATACAGTATACTGTACAGAATAATTATTTTATCCTGCACTTCAAACTTACTGCCAAACCTGAAATGAATCCAAGAGCTAAGGTATATATTTTCCTCTGTATTACTATTATTATTTTTATTACTGTACCAATATTTCTAGTGAACCGTTTGTTTTGTCAGAGGTACACAAAAACATTAAGGGCCCTGTGATGTAGTCAGAAAAATAGTGGTAACAGCGTCCTTCAAATACTGCCACGAAACACCATTATTTTTACACTGAAAGTGTTTGTTTCATGGCATAGTAAGGTGGAATCAGAAGCCTCCTATTTTAGTACATGATCACAGGGTCCTTAATTAAGGGTAGAGTATACTTTTGGTACATTAGATTGCCTTGATTCCTCCAAAGTATGCCAGGAAACAGAACCTGATCAATCAACAACAAAAATAATGGTGGTCTGTTGTTGCTGGGAATAGTTTGGAGGAATCATTATCTTCAAAAATGCCAAAACTATACCCTCCCCTTAAATACAGTAAGGAAAATAAACCGAGACTTTCATTCTTCTCTTTAAGGGGAAATTCTCTTGTTGGTAAATTGAAAGGTATGAATTCTCCAAACTATGCCAGGAAACAGACAACCTTGATGTTATTTTAATGAGGGATCTGTTTCCTGGCACAGTTTGGAGGAATCAGTAGCCCAACAACTTACTCTTAAAAACTCTGTCTTTAATGTGGGACTTTTGTTGTGGTCAAATTGGAGTCTATGTAGCCCTCTGTACAAGGCAAGAAAACAGATTCTCTACTCATATATAGAGATGGTCTGTTTTCTGGCATAGGCTAGGCGTAGTTTGGAGGAATTAGCAGCCCTCCAACTCACCCAAAACAAAGAATCCTGATAAACTGTTCCATAAAACAGTTTAGCTCTGCTTGGAGGACTCCATAACCTCCAATTTTCTGACTACAGTATATCACAGAGTCCATAAGGGGGAGGTACAGTGATGGTAAATCTGGAGCAACTGATTCCTCCAAACTATTCCAAGCAACAGAACATCATTATTTTTGTTAATCTGGTCCAGTTTCCTGTCATATTTTGGTGGAATCAAGGCACTCCAACGCACCAAAAGTATACTGTACTATTCCCCTAAATAAACTGTGAAAGGAATTAAAACAGACTGACGACAAAATCACTCACTACTCTACCAATTTAACGGCCAAACAAGATATACAGTACAATGTTCTTCATTTTTGGTGTCTCAGATATATGAGCTTCCTGTACGATTTTTTATATACTGTACTGTATAGCGTTTATCATCTGTAATAAATCTTAAGTCTTAACAAGCTACCTCAGAACCCTCTTTCCAACACAGAACTCAAAGTTCACAAATATATAATACAGTGTTACTACCACATTATTTAAATACTAAACCCAATGCATCCACTTCACCTATCTAGTCCCTACATATAAAACTATTCCACTGTGCTCATCCTGTTTTAAAGAGTAAAGTATTTAAGGAGATACAGTTGTATATACTTTTGGTTCATGAGTGTCTTCATTCCTCCAAATTATTCCTCCAATTTTTTTTTAATTTGTACCTGATTGCTGGCATATAGTAGAGGAATCAAGGCACTCTAAATGTACCCAAAGTATATTCTCCCATTAATTGTATGCAGTGACAATATCTACACAGTGAAAACACACATATAGAAATCAGCAAAACCCCAAAATAAACACACTCTGTACAAACAAGAATAATTTTTCCATGATTCTTATCACACTGGTGCAAAGTGGAAAAATCCAATGCTGAAATATTAATTTTGCTCAACCCACAAAAAACAGACAAAATAAAATGTTTTCTGTACAGTAATATAATCACAACAACAACAACAACAACTGCTGCTGCAAATCACTCAGTTATATCTTTATTATATCTAATATTCCCAACCAAGATTAAAATGTACAGTTGCTTAATTAATTAAAGGAAAGGCAGTAAAGGAGGATTTTAACTGGAAAACAGATACAGTATAATTATACTTTCTTAAAAACACGGGTAAATACTTAAATACTCTTTCCCTACTCTATAAATATTGAAATAACTCTTCCTCTATCCAAAACCTCCTCGTTAAGAATTAAAGATATTATTATTTTACTGATGAAAGGAGAGAAAGTAAAGGAACAAAAGAGTTGAAAGAAATAAACTGATAAATACTTACAATTCTTGCATTTACACTTCTTAATGAGGGTCTCATCCTTGATGTCTTCATGGCACGCCTTACAGTAGTACCAGGCTCTGTGTGTATAAAGACAAACACATTAAGGGGGTGCGGGAATAGGGGGACAGGCTTGGGGGGGTTTAGTGGGGTGTGGGAGTAGGGGACAGGCTTGGGGGGGGGTTTGAAGGGTGCGGGAGTAGGGAACAGGCTTTCTACCCACCCCAAGCCTGTCCCCCTAATCCCACACCCCCCAAACCTCCCCAAGCCTGTCCCCTACTCCCGCACCCCCTTAAACACACATACACACAAAAACAAACACATTAAATAAACACACACACTATAATAAATATACCTTACATAACTTATTGTCTTTATTACAGTACTGTACAGTATTGCTAATATTATTATCATTACTACTACCATTATCATTATGATAATTATTATCTGTTATTATTATAATTATTACTATTCTAATTGTTTTTAACTGCAGTCACAATAGCCAGCCTCCCATACCCACCTTTTGACCTCATCTGCGGACTGTGCGATGAAGAAGCCTTGAGTGTTGGGCTGGATTTTGGTGCTTTTGGGGTTGATGGCAATCTTGCTGTCGGTTCCCTCCTCATTCTTCACCTCGATGGCTAGCAACAAGAGCTTGAGCTTGGAGAAACACAGTCTGGGAGAGTTGGAAGTGAGTCTTTCAGTAATAGCATGAGTTGAGGGGGAAGTTTTGTGTTAGTAATCTGGAGCAACTGAATCCTCCTAACTATTCCATGCATCAGAATACCATTACACGTATTTTTGTTAAATTGGGCCTGTTTCTCGCATACTTTGGAGGAATCAAGGTACTCCAATGTACCAAAAGGGAATTACCCCCTTAAATGAAATATTATACTCTTAATTGAACAACAGTGATTTATAATACTGCATATCAGAAAAATATAAATACCGTACTGTAGTAATATAATATTAAATATTATTATAATTTACTTCTATTGTATTTAATATGGAGTACTATTTATTTGTATTAATTATGTTGTTGAGTCAAATCAAAAGCATGTGCTTAAAAATGATCTACTGTGACATTTTCTTACCTGCTTTCTTTTTTCCAACTTATCTGTGTGTATGTGTGTTTGTTTGTGTGTGAATAAACTGAGGAGGAAGAATAAAGACTACACTAGGCCTATTATGACCTTGTAACATGAGGGAAAAGAATGAAAACAGAATGAAAGGAGGAATAGTCAAGGAATTGAAATGGTGAGGCTGGTGTCTGAAGTGGTGTGAGTGTGAGTGTGAGTGTGTGTATGTCTATCTATCTATCTATAGCTCTGACACCTCGTTCCCTCCAGGAACTCCCCCTAAGGGGGTGGCCAAGGATGTGTGTGTGTGTGTGTGTGTATATATGTGTGTGTGTGTTGACTTACTCTGAAGCTTGTGGGAAGGTCATGCTCACAAAGCTTGGTGAGAGAGTCTCGGTATACATCTCACACCCGGTGCCACACAGGTAGTCATTCTGCCAGGCCTGGGTGTCTGGGGACTGGCAGGGCAGGGGGGGCAGGGCAGCACAAAGGGGAAGAGAGAAGGCAATTCGGATACACTCGCTAAACCAATGCAACAACACACGTCAACCCTGACATGCTTGGATTAGATTACACTTCTTATCTGCTGGACTAATACTGTACCAACATATTGTACTATACCTGTAACAAAATTTTATAAGTCAACACGACATGCTATCAATTTTTGACATGCTTGGATAATAGTTAGATTAGATTACATATCACATTACAGTATCTGGACTGTATTACAAGCATATTGTATCTGTAACAAATTTTGATAAATAAACACAATACTGTATGCTATGAATTTTTGACATGCCTCTATTGTATTAATTAAAGTCAATATATATCCCAGGCTAAAATACAAGTAATATTTTTTGGTCAGATAAACCACTGTACTCTAGAATCCAGACATGTTTAATAGATGCAATTAGATAAATGTCCAAATATAAATACTGTAAAGAGGAATGGATGGGACAAGTTCCATAAACAATGCAATAAGGTTTCACTGTGTTCAGTTCAGTTCTGTAATAATATACATACATACTGTATCACACAAACAATCTTGTAGGTTTAGTTTAGGGACTTAATAACAACCCTAAGAAACTCACTATCTGTTGTCATTCCCTGAGACAAACCTTTTAATAATAATATACAGTAACATTATGGGATTCTTTGTATTAGTAAAACCAGAGCACATGTTGTGTCCTGAATAACACAGGATAAATACCAGTTAGGAAAAGGTTCACTGAGGTGTAAGATATTAGTCAACACCTCTGACCATAAAGAATGTTATAGTGGTTGTGTATTGTGGACAAACTGGAGAGCTATGGATTCCTTTACATTCTACTTGAGTATTGTACAGTACAGTATACAGTAAGCTGAATAGCAAATATATTTTGTACTGTGGTTTGGTGTAATCAATAGCTCTCCATTTCACCAATAACTGATGACCCTCTCAGAGGGTTTCTTCATATCCAAAATAATGCCAGTGTAAAAATAAACCACAAATGAAAACCGCAAGCATTGGAGGATCTGCCTATTAAGCAGGCATCACATTACATAACTAACTTTTCCTTTGCTTTCTGGTTTTATCTTAAAATTCTGGATTCCTCTGTCTTTCAGCTTGTTATCAAGGGTTCATAAAACAACCCCAACCCTGGATGAGGTGAATCTGACTCAAGATATAAGATGGAAGATGGAGAACGAAGGAAAAATGTGTTGTTGTGATGAACGCTTCAAAAGGGTTCAGTTATTTATCCCAAACTTACGCAGAAGTCTCACAGAAGGTGAGGTCGACAAAGGCAGGACTAAGGGTCTCGGTGTACATCTCCATACCAGACCCTTGTTGATAATGATCTTGCCAAGGTAACATGTCTGCACTCTGATGACCCATCACATTAATTCATTAACCTTTAAATTTTGTTGGAAAACTGAGAGAGGCTTACACAACACTTAAATGTTTCCACATTTAAAGTAATTATGAGCCCTTTCATTAACAAAAGCTGTCTGTGTGCTAAGCTCTCAGAGTCACCATCCTTTCAGTCATAGAATAAAGAGAAGTTGAGATGAGGATCAATGGTGAGCCTTCCTTTGTATAGTACAATACTGTATGTTGATGCCACCTTTGAAAGTCAAACCTTCAGGAATAACCTTAATGTTATCTTCCTCAATCAGTTATGCAACTAACCATCATCTCCAAAATTTTACTTCTTCCCAACAACTCTCAAATACAAAACAAGAGTTAGCCTATATTATAAATCATAAACACTGATAACTAACTGGACAATATATATTTATAATACAGTATATATATAAAATGCTAAATTGAAAATCAATCAGTAGGCATATATAAATATACTCATACAATATACAATACATATACAGTTGTATATATATCCTAAATAAAACTGACATTGAAGCTGAATGATCCATTGGAAATTAGAATGAGAATGCAATACACTGTGATGACTCACGGTCTTGTAAGATCTCATGGCAAAGAGGTTGGCCATCATAGTAGAGAAGCCGGGAGCAAGGCAGGACTGTGCGATGAAACCCAGTTTGAGCTCGGCAAGGCAGATGACATCATCACCGCGCTTCCAGTCCCAGGAGGGGATGTTGAGCAGGTAGGCCTGGAATACAATAATTTAATGAGTCTTAAAATATTCACAAGAATTAATTCAATTCAATTCTATAATGTAGATACTAGTGTACTGTAGCACAGTACAGAACTATTCAAGGAAATGAACCATTAATATGGGGTAAACTGACTCCACCCTTGATATGATGCTATATGAGCTGATGATAGAACATTTAGTACTAAGACAGTACTGTACTATACCTATATAAGGACAGTACCTGGACTAATATAATGTGTGAATCAGTACTGACCTTGTTGTGGTACTGCATGAGCTGAATGATGACCCGGATGTCATCAGAATAGTTCTTGATAGAGATGACACGCATGATGTTTGCCGCGTCCTCTGCGTCCGGGTCTTGGCAGTACTTGTTGGCCAGTACAAGGCAAGCGTCTGCCTCGTGTACCTGGAGTCACACACACGGCCCACCCAGGACACACACAGTTTAATGGCTGATGGGTGAACTAAGGTACTTCTGGATATGTTCAGTGTGTGTAGTGCCAAAAATGAATATAAGTATGGACTATTGAACTGGATATTGAATGTGTATGGATCTTTTTCTTTTCTAAATCTAATCTGCTTGGAATAATGGGTGGGAGATGTAAAGTTTGGAGATGGCAAGGGAAACCTAATTATTTCCATTACTAAAAAGCAGTGCTGGATAATACAAAACTATGGATTTGATTCTTGTCTAAAACCTGCTCAGAAGTAAGAAAGGGAAATGAGTGAGTATTATCTTGGCAACACATCACTTACAAACTCACAAGAAGTAACCTTACATGTGGAATATTTCACTATATCACGAGTGCTTTAGCTGAGACTGTTTCAGGTAATTCAGTATTGTAATATGAAATGTGTATAATATATGCAACAAGACAAGTACAGTATTGAGACATTGCAAGTATTTAATCAGCTACTGCCACACAGGACTAACTAAAGTGAAAGCTGCATCAGGATGATATGGACCAAACAAAGTTAATTTACAAACATACCAGATCAAAGATACTTATTATAATTATTTTTTTTTACATATGAAAAAAAAACTGCTTGCCACTTCCAGTAAAAAAAAAAAAAAAAAAAAGGAACGAAAAAAAGAAAAAACCTTCTTTCATGTTATGGGGGAAAAGTTTCTTAATTCTGTGATAATATATATATACTCAATAGAAAACAAATTAGGTAGGTAGGTATGTCAGTGAATACGGAAAATTAGACATTAACCATTCTTACGTATTTCTCTTGGGATGTGGGGGTAGAGAGTGGGGGGGTTATAGATAAAGTTTCCTAGTATCCTACATCATTAGATTATAGGTGCGTCAAGTTAATTATGAGACAGGAGGCATGCCATTCATCCATCAGTGTTGGACCCACGGCAAGACATCAGGCAGTGTGTGTATGTATGTCATGCGAAGGAGGAGGAGATGGAACATAAAACAATAATACCATGCAATGATAAAGATTCCACTTAACATTCAACAACAAGTGAATCTTATCAATAGATTTGCTCAGGGATTGTTATTGAAGCATTCATCAATTTCCACGATGCAACATTCTACCGTGCAACAAGACATCATCATCATTCTACCTTAGTTACTATTAGTTATGTCCATGCAAAGGGAGAGATTAATTAGCACAATGCAATAACAAACTAACTAATTCAGAATCATCATGCAAGGGATAATGGAGGAAGAGAGATAGAGATAGAGAGAACAAGAGAGATTGGGGCAAGGGATGGAGAGAAAGGTGATGAAATAATAGTATAGCATTCTCTGCCCACTTACCTACCCAGCTGACCCCCTGTTAGAGTCGTCACCTGTCCGTAGTAGCTATAGTATACCTGCTCTATTGACGTCTGCACCTACTACAGTCTATTTTTCTCACAGATACACGGTAAATATCATACACCGCTGATAACATGTAGAGGCTGATCGACTAGCTGTGATTGACTGAAGGTTAATGACATAATTTCAGCCAATCACACATCACCCACTGCTATCGGCTTGGAGTATTTACAATGAGTTGGAGAAAAATAACTCTAGTATCGGTCTGTCTCTGGGCAATGTGTGAGGAAAGTCAGGGTCTGGGAATGACCATAAATTACTCCACAGAATTATTCAAGTACAAATAGAGCTATCATGTATGGCATCCACATATGTTGGATGATGGTAATGGCTGATACAATGACCACCCAGAAATATAAAAATACCATCGAGTTATCATCTATTATTCATCCGGCCACATGGGACTGGGTGGGTGATGATGCCAGTTACTGCTCCTTAAGAGTTTAGGAGAGTGTTCTGTGATAACAGCAAAGTGTCTGTGTCATTGTGTGACCTCTGACTCCTCACACACACACATATGGCCCTATACAGTAGGAGTGAGAGGAGAGAATCAATATGTCTCCTTCTCCTTCCTTCAGACTCCTTCGTGGCGCTGATGGACTAGACTATCATCATCTCCAGATACTTACACACTTCTCTGAGCTACAGTATGTCTCATTGTATTAAGGGGGTCCAGATGCTGCAAGCCAACAAACTGGAGTCTACCAATTCCTCCAAGATGTACCATATGACAAGATTGCCTGCAGTGAGGTCATCTGTTTTCTGATACAGTTTGGAGGAATCTGCAGCCTCCAGTTTGCCAACAACATCTCACCTCCTTAAATCATTCCACTTGCAGTTCATTATTACTATACTTCCTAATGAAACCCCTTAGTTTACTCTATACGGGACAATGTTTGATCACTAAGTCTGTACTTAAATTATAAACTAAACAGAAGCTACTTTATATTTCTGTAATTTGTAACTGGAGAAGAATTCATTTATAATTACAGCTACTGTATTCTGAAAGCTGGCAAAACTATATTATATCCTCCCCTTATATTTGTTCCATATCCAAGGTCAGAGGTTAAATGCATTACTATTGATTTATATAATGAGCCTCCTCTCACAGCTAAACTGCTACCCTCAGCACTTCACCGCTAAACAAGCAGTCAACTCATTACTTCTCACTTATAGTCAAGCATATTTCAACCATGTTTCACCTCAAAAAATCACAGTTTATCTTGAAACTCTAATGTATTCTCATTAACTTGATTAGAAAATTATATTACTGTACTTTGCTAAATTAATACTGCATGTCTACCATCTATATAAAGTACCATATTATCCACAGTACAGTATAGTACTTCATTTGACCATACATTAAGGTAATTAAGAACATGGCAACTGTTGGCGACAATAAATTATAAATGGTATTATTATGCTACTTTGAAAAAATTTAACCTCAGAAAACCAAGTCTGAAATTACTGTAAGGTAAAATTTCCATCAATCAAAAATCATCTATGAATATCTTTGAAATTTAGTGTGGATTTGCCATATAAACATTACTGGACCACTAACATCAAAATAATTCCACTAAAGTTTATCCTATTTTAACTGTGATTGGGTGAGACATGTATTCTATGTATACGGTATAATTATGCACCTTTGGCCTGTCTAATAATAACAATAATGATACACCTACGGATATTTAATAATAAACTCATGATAGAGCGGAGGAGAGACAGAGGGGCAGAGTAACAAAGAGCAAAATGTTGTTAGTAGGAGACGAGAATAGAGCACAACGTGGCATCTCAGACACCGATAGCCTTTACGAAGCAACATAGTCTGCATCAAGCTCAGTTGTTCTTCGATTTCTTAAGAGATAATACAATGATGGTGGTGGGGGGGAATGGGGGGAGAGATGGAGAGAGATATTAGGGGGGCATGGGGGCTGGGTCGGCAGTAGGTATTGAACAACAGTAAAGTAACAATTAAGTAGCCTAAGGTTGCATTTATATAGTACAGTAGTTAGCCTCTGGGGGTTGATAAAAGATGATGATGATATTGATGATGATGGTGATGATAAACAGCTGCTACAATTTATTTACAGGACAGTCAAGGGGGATGAAGTCTGTTGTATTGTCCCGGGGATTAACAATCAATAAATTATAGGGTCTACTCTGTGAGATATGAAACACCTCTGCTGCACACTGTGTATTCATAGGTATTCAAATGATTCTCAGAGATCTCTTGTGCTTTGATTATAAGCAAATGAAAATGTCTCATCAACCTGGTATAGTACAGTAATCCATTTATGGAATATTACACCAACAGTTGGAAATGGAGGCGGTTCTTTTTTCTTTACTGTGATTTTAATATATTTGGTACAGTTCTGTTACTGTAATGGAACTTTTCAAACACAAGAATACAGGATAATAATATAATAATGTCTGTAAACTTTCACAAGAGAAACAAGAACCAATGGATGCCTAATGAATGCCACATGATGCCAGATGTAAACATACGGAGCAAAAATATTGAGGTACAGTACTGTACAACCAACACACCCATGCGCTGGGAGACACTGCTTATTTAACCAACCACACACAACAACAATAAATACACCTTGCGACGCCGTGTGGCACTAGTAATAAGTAAATGTTAAAACACACCCTATGCTCAACTCAAAACTTAACTTTCATTCTACTTTATGTATTGTATTATTAGGTTTAGTGACCAGTTGTATGTACAAGTTATGTACTGGACACATCTGACCAAAGACCATCATAAGGTATTGCACAGTACAGCAGGTCAAGGACATAAGATGTTGTTGGTAAAATAGTGGCTACTGTTTCCTCCAAAGTGTGTTTCATAACAGAATAACACTAGAGGACAGAATGATACTGAAACAGTCTGTTAGATGGTACTGTTTGAAGAAATCATTTGCCTTCAATTAATTCACTAACATCTTACTCCCTTTAGTTTAACCTTGAAGTGAGCACTAAGGTTCCTTTACATTCACGTGCCCTTGCTGGAGTAATCACAAACCAGGAACAAATGAATGTATGCATGAATGCGAATGTCCTTCACAACTGACTAAAGGGAGTATCACACGGACACTTTTTCTGACGACATCGTGTCGTGCAACACGATTTTCGACAATGTTGCCGGAAACGGGAGATTTCGGAAGACGAGGTGTCCACGGAAAATATCGAAAACTGTCGGCGATTTCCTGCGACAGGGAGAAAGTAATTGAAAGTCTATAGTGAATACACTGCAATTAATATATTATTATGGCATATTATAATTAATTCAAGTGGTGTTATGTATCATTATTCGAATACAGAAATTGAATTCTTAGATCTTATATATTATTTACAGCGAATTTAACTGCTAAATATGAGCTTGGTGGGACGGTCACTAGTGTTTTTGTTGTTGTCCCGCCAAGTGTGTTGTCCGTCGTTGTTGTTGTCAATGATGCCGTGTGCTATCATGTCCAGCGACATGTTGTCCAAAATGATGTCGCACGACACAATGTCGTTGGATAAGAGCGACCGTGTGATACCCGCTTAACTATGGATTTTAGAGTGTTCTTTTCCCAGCTGACAGTATATGACCACAGCAGATTGTGTACAGGATAAGGCTGCTATTATTAAACTACATCTTTGAGGAAAAGGTTCTTCATTGCTCAATTCATAGTACAGTACAGTATAGTATTTTTCAATACTGTACATAATTATTAGAGAAAAGCCTTTTCCTCAAAGAAGTTTAATAATATGACCCTGAATGTGATTGGGCAACATTAGCCACCTAGAGTTTTCAGTCCTACCTCATCCAATGACACATGTGGACCCTTTATATAACAATATATACCTGTAAATACTTGTATCTACAGTACTTGTATCCACCACTTCATTTTATATTCACTCCCTCACTGAAGACCACCAAATGTTTCCCTAGGCTTATGGCATTCATTACCCACCATTTCATTTTACATTCATTTCCTAATTCAAGATTATCAAATGTTATCCCAGGTTGATACTATCTGTTACCATATAGGCTAAGTAATCTACTGTACTGGATCTTTATTAAATGACAAGTGTTAGGTACAGGAGCGTACAGTAATGTCAAAGGTCTGTTGAATCTGCTGTGGATATTTACCACCAGTTACAGAGAACCAATCTATAGTTACATACTGTACAGCTGGAGACACACACACACACACACATACTGGGCTGAATACCAGAAAATGACATTGGTTATCCATTGAATTTTCTTGTACTTGGCCTCTCATCTCCTTGGCTGTATGCTTACACTCCGGCAGACTGGCAAGGTGGTAACTACTGTACTCAGCAATTGTTGGGAACCAGAGTTGTGTCTTGCGGAGGAGACTAATTACTTGGCAGATATAATATTGAATGACACTATACAGTATATGCATGTACAGTATGTGTGTAATAGATAAGTCACCCATAGCTTATCATAATTTTATAGTGAGGTGCTATTCTCTATCAATATTTTTGCATGTGTTAGTCTTTGCATATTTTGAGTAGCGGTATCAATTAATAATCTGGTATCTGAAATTACAATACAGTATAGAATATTCTGCATGTACCTGTACTGTATAAATGATGTGAACGTAAGTAGAATACTGTATTCCATTTCATTACAAAAATGTGTATTTCATGTTCCAAGGGAAAAATAGGTACCGAGTATTAATGTTCTATGATGGGTATTTTGTGTTTGAGTGTCTGAGTCAAGATACAATAAACAGAACCATCCCAAGACACACACCCTGGTCACCCGAACCTCAGAGGCAATGCTCAACAGGTAGTAATAATAATAATAATAATAATATACAGTGACAATGAATCTGCTTCAGTATACATATATATATATATATATATATATATATATATATATATATCTTGAAATTGTCTTTACACTGATTGCTGCCATCACCTTCCATGACATAAACTACAAAATTACTAAAGAAAAGAATAACAGTAAAGGTAATATCCCTTTTCTCAATCATGCAAAAAACACAAAAGTTAATTAGATTTTTCCTTTTCTTAAATCATATTCTGGGCCAAAATTAAATTGATCTTACTGTAATATAAGTCAGTAAGATGCAGAACATTGAGATTTTTTTTTACTGCTATTGAAATTTGTAACTAATGTACAGTATATTGGAAAAGTAAATACAGTATACATGTACCATAATGCATAATATTCCACATACATTACTGTAGTCAATTCTAGTTCATCAATAACAAAAATACAGTACAGTACAATAATATAAACTACACAAATACACAAAAACAAAAAACAAGCTTGCTCTCGATTTATACTTTGAATAAACATTTCCATCGATGAGACTCAGGATTTAATTAAGGACTGAATGTAAAATAAACTGTCAGGTAGGTGATGGCAGGATGATGATACAGTGTTGTTTATAAGGACAGTGGGACAACAGCACCTCTCATCCCAAGGGTCACACAGAGGTGGTACATCTCTCAACTGACGTTCGGAGAAGGGGTCGCTTTGTGGGGGTATGTGAGATGTGTGTCGTGTCATGGCAAATTCAACCAGAGAGTGACCCTTTGATTAGGATATAATATTATACAAGAAAAGTCTCAAGTTAGGAGGCTGCGATGATGACTGTGAAGACCTTGATGGGACTGTTACTGTCAGTGAAGTGGAGGCTACCAATTCCTCCAAACTCTCTCATTACTGTACATAACAGCACTTTACATTGAGGGAGTTATTCCATGGAGTAGTTTGGAAGAATCGGTCCCTTCTAATTCCTCCGATTGCTGCATCACAAGCACATCAAACAGTTCATCATTACTCCTAGGGCTGTATGCAAGAACATCCATGGTGTTAACTATGGCATGGTCCGGGTACGACGACTCCATAGACAAACAACAGAGCCGTCGTACCGGTACCACACCATCGATAACACCACCAATGTTCTTGCATACAGACCATTATCTCATGACTGTTTTTGTACATGATCCATACATAGGATACAAACACATAAGAAGTTCCAAAGTGATCTATTCTTTTTTAAGGGGGCAAAATATTGTCAGCAAACTGGAGACAACAGAATCCTCCAAACCGTACAATAATAAACAGACTGTGTTTGTAGAGGGAGTAGGTTTGTTTTTAGTTTGAATTTTGAATTGGAAGCTCCATTTTACTCACAACATCTTATCCCTTTGAAAGATCAAGTTGGTTCTTTTGTGTCTTCAATGAAATTCAAGCTACTGTATTATGGCTTGTGAAACCTATTACTAGGAGATTCTTTTGTTGGTGAATTGGAAGGTCTCTGATTCCTCCAAACTATGCCACAAAACAGATCCCATTATTAGTATAACATTGAGGCTGTTTGTTTACTAGTATAGTTATGAGGAAACAGTAGCCTTCCAATTTACCAACAAGAGAATCTCCCCTTAAATTCCAGGATACATTTGACAACCCAATTATATACAGTATGCCTGACCCTAAAGGTTTACATTACACACGAGACATCTCCTTCCCCACTACACAAACCCTCCCCGACTACCAGTACACTTCAGAGTAACCGTGGCGTTCCTAAACCCGCTGCATGTTGTTTGGGGACACTGCTATACCCTCGATTAAAGGAATAAAGGACCACAAGGCTATACACGTACTCCTCCACACGGACCTCTCCCTCCAACACCAAATATCCGATACTTTACATTGTACAGTAGATGATTCATTCTCAGTACTTACAGTACTGTATTGCTATTTAATGGTGGGACTTCTGACACCACTAATTCTGTAACATCTTTTGTGATTTTCTTTACTACAGTACAAGATGTATATCTATCTAACATCCACGAAAGGCATCACAACTTATTCTAAGCACTGGTACAGTACTCTTCCCTCTCTCCCTCACTAATACTATTACTCCAGCCTTGTGTCAGCTTCTAATTCTGGTTCCCACTAAAGAACAATACCCTTCACCACTGACCTCATTTGTAGGACAGTTCTAACTATAACTCCCCACTACACCTACCCTACTTTGTACTGTAGTACATATTCTTGTTTACTTGGCAAGAATGCATCAGTTCAATTTTATATTATATCAAACCCCTGTACATGTTTTCAGTAAATTCAATTTCTTGGTAAAATTTTAACAGTTCTCATTTGACTTCCCAAAATAACAAAGAACAAGATGTGGTAACCATAACTTTTGGTCACAATAACAGGAAAGGCATTATAGACCTTAATAACCTACAACAATAGAATTCAGCATGTCACATGTTATATCTTCCAACAGTACAGTACTATAGTAGAATTACCGATTTGTATATTGTATTAGAAATCAGCTGTTTATTTAAAGGTTAACTTATTTAGTGCCTAGGCTTTGAATACTGTACAGTACTAGTATTGCTTCCATCTGACAGAAAAGTCAAGTACTGTAGTTTGAAAGCATTATATAAGTGGTCAGACACTGTCTACAGAATTTTTTTTACCACTTATAAAGTATAGTAGTCACATTTTACAGACATTTGTATTTTGACTTGCTGTAGCATTAAAGTTAGAATTTTATACATACAGTATGGTATACTCTAGTAAGTTAGTAAATCACAGTGGCCACAGTTTACATAGGCTGTTATGACAGGTGCAAAAGTTAGTTAATGCAGATGTATAGTAATGCAAAACCTCATTGCAGTATTATTTTGAAATAGGAGGCTTTAGGCAAACTGAAGGCTGATGATCCCTCTAAGCTGTGCCATAAAACAGACCATTTTAACAGAGGTACAGTACAGTCACGGAACAAAGTACTGTACTAGAACAATGTTGGCAGCTTCTGGTAACACCACCAATAGTAAACACATCAGTGGTAGACAAAGTTCATGAATTATACACAGCATAGAAATAACTGGTAACTGAGTATATGTCAATAAATTACAGATAATGATACGAGACAAACGTTACTCTCCCACTTATGAGTTGTTGTTGTTGTTGATGTTCTCCCAGGGCAGAATGGCCTCCTGCCCCACAGACCCCTGGTACACTCTGGTCGCAGTGTATAAAACAAATTAAAATAAAGGAGGGGCTGGCCCTACTGTATATGCCTGGGAGTTTTGTCAACCGCTGTATTGTTTACTCAAAGGGTTATTATAAGGTGTTTAAATACTATGTTCCCAGACTAAACTTATCTGTAATATGATCTGTTTTTTTGATATGGTATAGTGTGGAGGAATCATTGGTCCCTCACCTTCCCATACTAATATCATCCCATCTCCTTCACATTGACTTATAAAGGTTAGTCTGACAACAAGGCTCAGGCTATAAAAGTTCACACAAATGCTGGTTGTTATGAATGGTGATTATCATTTCTGTCACTATTGTATTTTTTGTATATTATATGTTACTGAAGCCCTTATATTATACAGCTGTCATTTGTACTGCCTGTATGTACTGTAGTGTAAATGGGATATGTTAATTGTTGTATAGTGTACTCTTACTTTTGTTAATGAAGACCTGTAGCCTAAAGCCCTAAACATTACTGTACTGTCTGTTCATTAATTTTCTAAGTATTGATGATTTTCCTAATGAAGTTTCTTGCTCTATGAATAATATGTTAAAACATCTACAATAATTACTTCAGTATACCTGTACAGTACTACAACAGTGTTATACTCAGCTCACCACTGGATCCGTGAATTGTTGTATTTTCGGAAGTATGTTTTATTTAATTTGTTGTCATTAAGGGGATAAATATTCACATACCATTAACAAATTACACTTTAAGACAATTTATCCATTACCATACATCTGTGTCAGTCCCTGGTGACAACACTGGTGGCTTATGTAATAATATGTGTATTTTCGCCCTTAATGAAATGTAATATTCCTACATCTGTCATGTTGGGTGCAAATATGTCCATCAGTGTACGTACTGTATATATACTGTATTTGTAAAGCCACAATGATACTGTGGCAAACATGACTAAGTTTAACCCACACGAAAAGGAAAAACACAGATCCAGGTTTATGTTTGTAACACAATGATAAAATTACAAACCAGGCAATGACCAGTACAGTTGTATAATTTTATTCTTAATGCTCCTTATGATGTCAATGTATCAACATCATCCAACCAATGAGTTGTCTTACATATGTCTCAGGAAACAATTTAATCTGATGACTGTGATGCGAGTATTGTATTGTATTACTGTATTGTTTGCCTTTATGATTCAACACATCTTCAGGAAGACAATACAATACTGTATCCCTAAATATTTAGTCTTGAAACACAGAGCTCTGTGTTTTCCCTTTAACAAGAGTTAGACTTATTGTGTACTCTATAATTAATATATATTATATGATGATAAAGTTCCACTGATGTTGTAATCTGGTTAACAAGTGACTATCAGACTGACTACCTTTGTGTCAACAACAATGGTTAGTACCATTTGTGTTTGTCTTCCCAATTTAAAATATAGAATATTTTACAAACTGTTCACATTTTCTCAAGGTTATGTTTTCGCAATCTGATGGATCAATAACCATACATCAACAAATGTTGATACTTGAATACAGTAAAAAGGTTTATGTATGGACAGATAAACTGATCATAGATTGCAAGTTAGATAACAAAGATGCATTCCAGTGGCATTACAAAAAACTGACCTTCATGAACAGAGAATAAACTCCAGGGAATTTATATCATATTCTAAATGTATAATTGAATTCCAGATCAAACCTCAGATACAGAAAGGTTTACACTGCATTTGGCAAACATTTCCTACAGATGGTTATAAGAGAAGTAAATACCACATGGTATTGTGTATCTGGCTTTATATTCTAATTTTTTTATAATGGGAAGACCACAAGAATAACTCATCACAAATGTAGAACAATAATAACAGGACTGTACATTATCTGCAATGCATGTAAAATATAATATATAGGTACTGTATAATGTGTGCAAAGTTAACATTGATGTGGTGCTGTACATTATCTAACTAAGGTGTGGTGGGAACATTGACTGTGCAGTAACCAGTAGTAGCCCAGTACAATAAGTAATATAATAGAGTGTCATCTACAGTAGTTCAGCTTTGTGTAAGCGTATAGTATAAAACTTTGTCTACGTGGGGTGTTGTCGTCTGAGGATTTTTGTACCGAATGCTTTACTGTTTCTCATTGGGAGGGAGGGAGGTAGACACTGGGTGAATTGTGAGGCTGATCATTCCTCAGAACTGTGCCAAGGAACAGACAATCACCAGCAAACGGTAAGGAAGAATAATGAGCCTCCAATTCCCTAATATCTTTTAAAGTCATCTGTAATTCTATATTTTTTGTGGGTTTGTTATTTTGTGGATGTTGAAGCTTAGAGTTTGGCATGAGATCTGTGGTGTCTGAATGCACTCTGGGTTTGCGTATTTATTTACAACCTGGTTTGTGTTGTGGTAAATGTCCAATGCTGGTTATCATAAAGTCAGTCTATGATTAGTTAAGGCTTGCCACCCAACAACCAATCAAATGCATCCATATGATACCAGATGTATAAATTAATAGTCCAGTACAATAACATGGATAAAATTGGAATTTGTGATTACTGCAATGTTGTTGAGATAAGATTAGCATACATCAAATACTACATAAAGATTATATTGCAAACCACAGTATAAAAAATATATATAACATTTACATTTTTCACTTTATCTAATGCTTACTGTGCTATCATAATGTGTAAATCCATCATTCATCTGTTTCAACAAATATGAGAGAATGTATTAAGCTTTCGGATACATTAATAGTACAGCACGGTTTAACTCGTATCTAAAGGAGAACCTACGAGAGCGGGAGCGTGAGTAGTGTCGGCATAGTGGTGGGGAGAGGTCTAGTGTGTAGGGTAGTGGTAGGAAGTGAGGGAGGGAGGGAGGGAGGGAAGGCAATGAAGAGTGAGACAAAATGGGAAAGAGGAATATAACAGTGAGAGAAAAGAGAGAGAGGAAGGGACTCAGTGTGAAGGACAGAAAAGAGAACAGAAAGAGAGTGAGACAGAGAGACTGAACGAAAGAAGGCAAAGACATTTTGAAAGTGAGCAGGAATTATTGATAAAGAGGTGGATAGTACAAAGATGTCAGACAAACACAGAAGGAAATACAAAAGTGTAGAAAAGCAGTACAAGAAAAAAATATACAGTGGAGAGAGAGAGAAGGGAAATACAGTACTGTATAGTAGAGAGAGGAGGGAAATACAGTATTGTACAAGTGAGAAAAATTGAGAATGAAAAAAGAGAAAAAAAACATGGTGAGGGATTGGGAAGGGGAGGATGGAGGGGAGGAGAGGGAATGAGTACAGCAGTGACCCCAACATACGACTAAGAGAATGAGAGAGAGTGAGAGAGAGAGGGAAAGATACTGCCATGAATATATATATAAAAAAAACTTCCATTATATTATGTGCCCACTCACCTTGACCCTCTGGAGATCAATGGGACTCATTATGGATCCCTGGAAGAACTCAACAGTGGTGAAGTGGCGCTTAAATAACCCTTCAAGCTCCAGATCCGGTGGCTTTCTGCATACGTGGTGGAGGTGGAGGAAGAGGAGGAGGAGGAGGAGGAGTCCAAAGAGCAAAAAATGGAGGAGAAAAAAAAAGAGAATAATTGTACAACTGAATGGAGGAAAAGTACCTCGGTGATTATTTACAAACACAGACACAAACCCAAAATATAAAAAAAAATTATATATATATGTATATAATTAATTATATTCGGGAATAGTAATGGGTAAAAATATAATAAAATAAAATAGTGGTATCTGGTAATAATAAAAGTAATGCACTCCAACGCTGTTCAAACTTGCAAGGCAAAGTGGGACGTCCCCGTCTCAGCTCTGTTCAACTCTGGTCACACGTACAATATTATATACATGGCAGGATGAGATGCAAGATAAACACACCATAGAACCAATGCAAGTGACCAACAAAAGACAGAGAGAAAATACTGAAAAAAAGAAGGAAGAGTAGATAATACCCTCTACCACAAAAATATAACAAAAGAGGTAAATACTGTACAAGAGAGTACAAGAGGAAGAGAATATTGTACTGGAAATGGATGCAGAAAGAGGGAAAGTAAAAAAGAAAGCATCAAGGAAAGGGGAGGAAGTAACAAAAGTTTACAGGGACACGAAAACAAGAATGTCCGGTGAAGGTAAAGTGACAAGAATGAATGACAGCAACACTCCAGCAAGTGCAAGGAGGGTGTAAAGAGAAGTAAGTGGTGAATAATATAAATAGAACAACAATAACAACAACAACAACACCCACACAGAGGGGAGAAGGGATAGGGACGTTCCACTTTGCTGTTTGTATTCGCTATCCCCAACCAACTACAGTACAGGGCCAATGTGCATGCAAGAGGTCCCAAAAGGAGGAGGAAGATGTGCTTGCTTGCTTGCTTGTATGTTTTCTTGGGCAGGGATGGAAGAAAGAGAAAGAGGTGGGAAAAAACAGGGGCAGGGATGGGTTGCACACTTTTTTAATCAAGTCTTTTAAAAGTACTGCAGGCACCAAGAGACGACTACTGTACCACTGCAATCAAAACCTGGCATCTAACTGTCAACACAATAAGATACCATTTTTTAGGACATTGGTTTATGAGTTGTGTATTTATATGATATATATAAATGGTGAGATCTGTGAGGCAGGCTATATACACATCTGCTTGCCAAAGGTGTAAAAAATATACACATTACTTCTGAAAAATAAAAGCAAGGGTCCATCCAGAGGCAGCAGTAGTATATATAGATACAGTAGAAATAATTATAAGGGTTAAGTAAAATCCAGCCTCAATTATGTATGTTTAAACAAAAAGACTGGTCTGGTTGGTTGGTCAGTTTGTTTGGATAGTATATATAAAACATATCTACAGTACAGTATATATATCCGTGTTAGTATATTTGAGTGTGCAGTAGTGGTATGTCTCTGGTTGTATAAATATCAGCTAGGTGATAAGTAGTAGACACGATCACAATCATCACGCGGGCACAACACAGAATAATTCTCCGGCGACTATGAATCAGGAACAACACACACACACGGTGGAAAATGGTGCCACACAGGGGGGGAACCTGTGGGCACGAGTCACTGCCGCCGAGACTCTGATTTTCCACGCGTCTTTTGACATGCACACACTTCCTTATGATGATGACGCTGGTGATCCGTAGTCGCAGGAGGATTATTTCTAGATGTTACACAGAAGACACAGTTAAACCAACCAGCTCCCTCGCGGTAATGGTCAGAGGCTACTATGAGTTCAGTTGAGGAGGGGGAGGGAGGATGATGATAGCTAGGAGGTAGGGGATGTGGGGGAGGGAGGGAAGGGGAGAAAAAAGAAAGAGAGAGTGAGTGAGAGAGAGAGAGAAAGAGAGAGCAGGAGTAAGAGGATGAGCAGGGGAGCTATGGGGAGCACATTTACCTTGACTCGAGCTAAGTCCACTGCACTCATAATGCTCCCCTGATAGAAGCTTACTGTGGTGGAGTGCCTCTTCAATAGCCCCTCCAATTCGAGGTCCGGTTCTTTTCTGTCCAAAACAAGGGGTCAAAAATTCTCAACTCCCGTGTTTCTGGGGAGGTTGCGGGGGGATGAGGGGAGGGAGTGGGGGACATTCCAGTACATTTTATTTTTTCCTTCAGGGACTTTATCAAGCAACTTGAAAACTTTAAATAAAAATAATCTTTGCAATGATTACAAGAAAACTAAACAAAAGTGAGGATGCACAATTAATAGGTGCATAAATCTGGATTTTATGGTGATTGCTTTAATAGTTATAATGCTGACTAAAAACTAATGACTCCCTTGTAAATATGTGAAGGTGGTTAGGTACAGAAGGTCCCCCCTTGGTGCAAGACTCTGCCAGAAAGACGTATGTACAGGATGGTATGAGAGGAAAGTATCAAGGCTAAAATAGAATGAAAAAATACAAGGTTCCCATAATTTTCCAAAGGGGAAGATGAAACAAAGAAGAGCGAACCTTGACGAACAAAACTCGTGCTGAGTCTACATGAAGAATGAATGAATGGATGACTGACAAGACACAGTACATATCTATCTATGTCTGTGAGAACTCAAATGGTAAATGAGATTATGTAATTATAGTTTTGATGCCCATATACCATCACTGTCACTTCTATTACTCCAAAAACTACTCACAAACATCAAATATTTCCACGAACAGCTGAGAAAAGCCATTAAATTAACAACTGTGACTGGTTGATTGACAATATATGCTTTACAATCAAGGTATGGCAAATGGTACCAAAATTTTGTCTAATAAAGTAAAAATGAGCTGAATCCAAAATGCTCTCATGATTAAATTATATAGTAGTGTGTTGAGTCAAATGACTAACTTCATTAAAGATACAGTTCTATTATCGCAAAATTAAAACAAAAGTTATTACAGTTCAAGTTCTGTGTACCGATGCAATATAAAAGAGCATAAATCAATTAAGCTTTCTGTATAATCTGCAAATAAAGTAAGATTAACATTTCATCAAAGCCAATTTGAGGTACAATAAAAGCAAATACCTCTTTGACTAATAAACAATGCATAAAAATGTCAAACCATAAGTTCAAAATGATATCAGAGTGGTTACTCTTTTTCTTCTAATCCAATCTTGACTGGGGAAGGTAAGGCAGGATGGATATTCACCGTATCCATTACAACAAACACATCACTTTACATAACTGAAAATGATATGATGATAATAATGATGATGATGACAACCATGATGAACACGACACTGGAACAGCGAACCCAGACACCGTGAATCAAATACCTGCTGGTTTACGGACGGACAAAGTGTCAATGTGTGAATGACAGTATGGTGGTGGTGGTGGTGTGAATGAGAGTGAAGAGGTTATCACACATGGGCACATCTTCCTTAATCCTGTTTTTTTTCCTCTGTCAGTGTGGTCAATTAAATTGGTGCAGATACAAGGGTAGAAAACCCTTGTCACACATGTATAAAGGGATAAGATTAAAATTCCCTTCATGGGTCAGGTTTGATCCACACTGCAGACACACAATGTTCTCATGACAACGTTACATAACACTGAGCAAGCCTATTATATTGCTACCATCAGCCAACAAGTCAGACGGTCATGTCAGCCTGGGTTTTGAATGGAGGAGGAAGGAACATGTGCCGAGTGTAATAAACGTCCTGAGTCAAAACATAAGTACAGTACTCCAGTGGTACGTGTTTTCTGCACATATTGTATGTTTTGTTGTGAGGTGATGTGGCATATTTTGTCTGCTGATGTATTTTTTTTTGGAGTTCCTGGTAAAGGTAAGGGTGGACACAAAATTAAAAATAAAATATGTGAGGCAGAAATGGACAGAGAGAGGGAAGGAAGGCAAGACAGATAGAGTGAGAGAGAGAGAAACAGAGACATTGTGAGCATCTCTGGGTCCCAGGCCATAGTGATGGTGGTGGTGGAGGCTTAAGCAAGGTGGAGTGTTTTCATTTATTTATTTTTTTCAAGACTGTTGCAGCAAAGACAACAATGAATATTACAAAGAGCTGATAGGCAAGAAAACTTATAAGAGAGAATGATAAAAAATAAAAACTTGGCTTGAATTGAAGCTTGACATTCATGTAGCAAATCAAAACCAAAACATTAACCAGCCACAGTGAAAGAAAACATCTTTTATCACAGATTGAAAATATACAGTCGAGTTGTTCCTCATCAACCAATTTTTTGAGGGTCAACAATATGCAGTTTAGATCAGTGTGTGCAATACAGGTTTTTTAAATAGTGGCAGGCAGACCATTCATGAATCAAAAATAAAACAAAAATCTCATTCTCTTGGCATAAGATAGCAAAAGAAAAAGAGAGAGAGAGAGATACAGTATATAAGTTTAAGAAGATTGTGAGAGAAGAGCCGTGCCAATCAGCGTGATGAAGATTAAAGAAACAGTCAACCTTCCCTAAACACACCTTTAATAATAATAGTAATACTTAGCAGTAAAAGTTTAGAGTCTCTTTCATTCTGATGCGGCGAGAAAATGCTGTGAAAAGTGGAGAGTATTACAGAAGATAGAAAGTGGTGGTGGTGGAGGCAAGTACAGTGAGTAAAAGGGAGGAGGTAGAGCAATCAATCAATCCTTCCAAGTTGAGGTTTTTATACAAGGAAGAGGAGGAGGAGGAGGAGAGACCAAACAGGAAGAAGGTGATGGAGGAGGAAGGTAGAGGAGGAGGCTTTCCGAGCAAAAAACCAAGAGGTGCAACAAGACTGGATCCTTTTTAAATACTCATGTACCAGGCTATAGAAAGAGCTAAGAATAATAGGAATAGGAGGAGGAGGAGGAGGAGGAGGATTTAAGGCAATAATAATAATAATAATAATAATGATAAATCAGTCAATCAAAACGTGTTCCAAACTATGATCAGCTCCGTTCAGTCTGGGTGGAAGGGGGCCGAGTGTACAGTACTGCTGGTCAACCCATGCAATCAATCTCTTTGGGGCGTTCTCTTTTCAACTCAGGAGGAAGTGTTTGTTGTGGACTCAGTAATAAAACTAGAATCAGTGACAGAAATAAAATGAATAATAAGTACATCCAGCCATGAGGTTGGCATAGAATTGAAGGATCGGTACAACGGGAAAATATTCAAAACCAAAGTGGATTTATTAATATCCATGTGGTTGGCAATGGAAGGAACAGTACGGTACTTTATGAAAAAAAAATTAAACCAAAGCAATCGTGTGGTCCTCAGTGAAGCAGCGACAAGGATTAAATGGAAATAAAAATTTAAATGAGTAACCCTATGGGCTTTAGTAAAAGCAGCAGCTACAGTGGCAACACAAACAGAAACAAAACAATGAGGCCGGCAATCCTATGGACAGAGGAAGACTTCTAAAAATTAAAACTGCGAGAGAGATGCGGGCCTTGACAAAAGTATGGTACAGTATTGCTGCGGTACCAATGACAGAGAATAATGAAACTATGGGACAAGAAATGACTCTCAATTCTAACTATATATATAATATATTTATATACTATATGGTAGAATAAACAGAGGAAACAAAACCAAAATGGAAAGCTATGGTGGTAAGAAGTGTTCCTGGTGAATTGAGAATGACTTGTTCCTCTAAACTGTGTCACAACAAATCACATACAGTGTATTGTACAGCAGACTGTTTCTTGACATAGTTTGGAGAAATTAGTAGACTCCAATATATCAACAGCAACAATCTCACTCCCTTAATAGACGAATGTGAATCATGGCACTCATAAACTAGGACGTACAAAACCGAAAAAGAGACGTCATCTCATCTAACTGATGCAGAATTATTATAATATACAAAAGAATGACTTGGCAAAGATGAATTGATATAATTCTATACAAACAAAGAAAACATGAAAGCGGGAAGTAGCTCTGATAGAAAAATTAAAATATGTTGAAAGACGACGATAGAGACTAAGAGATAATTAGTCTGAAGGAAGAATTATAAGAAAGGAATAACGAAGAAAATAAAAATAATAATAATACTGGAATACAAGACAACAGGGGAAATCAGACATGTTCAGTACCTTGACCCGTTCTAAGTCTACCGAGTTAAACATTGTCCCTTGAAAGAACTCAACGCATGTGGAATTTCGCTTCAACAACCCCTCAAATTCCAGATCAGGCTCGTTCCTGCAAAAGTGGCTTATTAGATCCTGGATGACTGGGTGAGGGGACTGGGTGAGTGAGTAGTGGGGGAGTACCTGGATGGATGGGAGAGTGGGGGAGTAACTGGATGGGTGAGTGAGTGGGGGAGTAACTGAATGGCTGGGTGAGGGGACTGGGTGAGTGAGTGGGGGATTACCTGGGTGGGTGGGTGGTTGAGTGGGGGAGTACCTGGCTGGGTGAGTGGGGGAGTACCTGGATGGATGGGTGAGTGGAAGTGGTTGGAAGGGTGAAGGGACTGGGTAAGTGAGCTGGGGAGTAACTGGATGGGACTGGGTGAGGGAAAGAAGGACTGGATGGAAGACCAATTTGAAAGGAATGGGACTGACTGGTAGGTTAGTTGAGTGAGAGAGAGTCTACATGAACTGTTGTGGTAAAGGTGTATCTCTCAGCAAATTGTTGACAGCATGGAAGGGTAATTAATTGACTGTGTGTTTGGTTGACTGGTGTTTGGCTGAGGTAATGGTATATTGACTGGGTGTTTGGCTGACTGGATGTTTGGATGGGTGACAGTTGAGAGAAAGGTATAATGACTGAGGTAATTGACTGTGTGTTTGGCCGACTGACACTAACTAGACCCTGGGAGGGGGAGACAATACACACACACCTGGCCAAACATTTACACATGATCCACCTTTTAATATTCGCAGCACTTGCCAAGAGAACAACATGTAACATATGACAGGATAATTTTCAAGTTTATTTCTAAAAGCCAGATAAATATTTAACCTTTCCTTATACTGTATTCAGATATATTCTTCATTTTTCCAATGAACTTTTAGCCTGCTTGCTCTCTACCACCACTTCTCTCAAAATTCCACCAGCTTGCTAACACACTTATATTTATTATTTATATTCTGGGAAATAGTAACCAACTTCCTTATACTGTATTCATTCACATTCTCTGCTCTGGGAATTATCTATCTCAATATAACAATAATATACATCCGTTCATTTCATAGTTGATTCCATTTATCTTGGATTCTCAACACTTGTCTATCTGTGTGTCACCTCCCAAGGTCCAGTGTGTTACAGAGGTCAGGGTAATTAGGTCACACCAGGTCAGGTGAGGTTAGGTGAGGTGAGGATGGTTCGTGCTCTTTTGTCCATAATAACACTGAAGAAGCTTAGGGGCCAAGAAGGAATTACAGAACACATTTAACATTCTCAGGCTCAACATATGGAAAATTGGAAGGACTCTGACTCCTCCAAACTATGCCAGGAAATAGATGACCTTAATGCTACTATTAGGGGATCTGTTTCATGGCATAGTTTGGAGGAATCAGAGATCTTCTAATTCACACCAACAATAGAATCTCCCCTTAATACAATACACAAATTATGAACAAATGAAACACCAAGGACCTGTGATGTGGTGGTGGAAAATTGTGGACTACTGTACTGTACCGATTCCTTCACACTATAAATACCATAAAAACACACACTCACTCCTTCAGTATAAGTGATGTACCATTACCAGACACTGTTTGGTGGAATCACTAACCGGACACCTCCAGTTCACCCAACAACAACAACATCATCATCATCTCAGGTCCATCGTGTCACAAATTACAGTACAAGCCTGAGAGTGTTAAGCAAATGCCTGGATCCACACTCCCCATATCACCAGTCTATTTGAAATAAATAACAACAACAACAACAGCTACAACCACATTAAAATGGCTTCTCTTGTATTCGTAACATCTCGGTGGCCCCTAACACTTTACTTACTTACTTATTGACTGTAGATAATAAGTTTACAATTTCATTAATATAATTAATTGGTGAAGAAAAATCCACATGTAACACACTTGTTTACTTAAGGGGGTGCAGGAATACGGGGACAGGCTTGGGGGTGGGCTTAGGGGGGTGCGGGTTTTTTTGGAGGGGTCATGGAAATTTGGGGGTGCGGGAGTAGGGGGACAGGCTTGGGGAGGGTTAGGGGGGTGGGAGAATAGGGGACAGGCTTTCTACCCACCCCAAGCCTGTCCCCCTATTCCCGCACCCCACAGTCCCCCTCTCAAACCTCTCCCCTATTTACGCACCCCCCCAGTCCCCCCTAAGTCTATACCCTACTCCCACATCCCTTTAAGAGTTAATGTGTGTTTTTTTTCTGACCAATTAATTACTAAGTTGTATCATTAGGCAGGTGATGGAAGGGAAGGGAAGGGAAGGGAATGGTGTGGGGAAAGAAGGAGTGATAAAAGGTATACCATCGCAACATACACACAACAACAACACCAACAAAAACACTCAGGAAACAACATACATACATACATACATACAACCAACATGGGGTACAGAATACAGACCCAGTACTCTTGACTTAATGTAATAATAATAATAAAGTATTGTAATGGTGCTTCAGTTATGACCTCACCATCATCACACTGCACCAAAACAAACAAACAAACCCACATATCCAAAAACAATAAGTCATAATTTATCTGTCAGAGATTTATACTCATTTAAGTATGTATAACTTCTGAAGCATAAAATATACAGAAGTAGAGTCAGGGACAAAAGTTACTTTTTGCCTCCATATTTTAACTGTGATAGTGATAAAGTTATTATGAAGTATAGTGTATATATATTGATGAGTATATGTTAAAACACAATAGTCAATATACTATTCCTTTTAAATGTGAATACTGTACAATAATGTATATATGTAAATTATCAATACACTGTAGTTTGAGCTACTGAAAGGCTACAAGAAACATATGTCCTTGACTGTAATTCTGTAGGCTACACAAATCAATAAATTTCATAAAAATATATACAGTATACATTTTACTTATACTGGATTAAATTTCAAGTGGGTTAATTGATAATTTTGTCATATGGAAAATAAAATAATGTTCTCATACTTATATTTAGTTCTAAAAGCAACTTACCAACTGTGCATCCTACTAAAATGATTAACTTGCACTAATATGGGTTAAGTTACTGTTGGTTAATATTTGGAGACTACTGTATTGATTCCCCCAAATTATGTCTTGAAAACATATGACCACAATATTTCTATAAGTGGATTTGTTTTGTGGCATAATTTGGAGGAATCAATTGTTCCTCACTTCACCAACAATAGTGATGTTTCCTCTTAACAGGAAATGTGTTGTCATGCAAAGTAACTCCAAGAGAAATGTTTACAAAATACAAACTGAAAACTTGTCTTAGCAAAATTTCATGTCAATATTCTACATGATTGTACAAGAGAGCTCTGCCATATATATTGTAACCTACATGACAACACAATTACTTGATGAGAATAACCATAATGAGACTGAAAATATTAATGGCAAGAATAAATACCTACATATTGATTAAGTAAAGGTATTAACCTGAAAAAGATTATGATCAAATAAAAAAAAGTCCATTTTCCATTACTTAATTGACCAGTGTACAGTAGGCCTACTTGGACACATCAAACCCTTGATATAACAAGAATATACATTTGTATCCAATACTTCACTTTATATCCAGTCTCTCTTTACAGGGAGTAATTCTTTTTTATTACATTGGAGTGCCTTGATTCCTCAAAAATATGACAAGAAACAGGACCAGACAAACAAAAATAATGGTGTTCTGTTGCCTGGAATAGTTTGGAGGATAATTTGCTTCAGATTTACCAACACCAAATTTCCCCCTTATTTCCCCCAAATGTGTTCACAGGTATTTGTAATTAATTACCATTACAGACTAAACACTGTACAGTACTTGGCTTGTGTTAAGGAAACAGTACAGTGTTGGTAAATTTGGATCAACTGATTCCTCCACACTATTCCAAGCAACAGCTACCATTATTTTTGTTAATCTGGTCTTGTTTCCTGGTATACTTTGGAGAAATCAAGGCACTCTAATGTACCCAAACTATTATATCCCCTTAAAAAAGAAGTGTTAATTATGTTAGAGTTACATCAAGGGCCAACTGTACCATACTGTATAAACTAACTATACCATCCCAAGGAAAAGTGTGAATTTTGTTGTCAAGTCTTTAGTTTGAGGCAAAGTTAATGTACTTTATTCATTGCTAAAATGTACTGCCTTTAACTCATCAATGTTTGCGTCTACGTCTGTGTGTGTGTGTGTGTGTGTGTGTGTGTGTGTTCGCATACACAGGTGCATAGAGAAGACATATGCAGGAACGCAGGCACATGCACACACACGTACACACTAACTAAACATAGGACTTGGGTGAATTACAGTAGGTGGAAATATGTCCGTCTTTACTTGGGTGGTATAGCTAGAAGTTCAGTAGAGTACAGTAGTCAAGTCCAATAGTCCTACAATACCTTGGAATGAAATGGCCAGGGAAATGGTGCAATACTATAGTTGTTGGTCCCTGTTAATACTGTATTGATTTGTAAGAGTTACTCAGATTATTCCTTTTCAATCACCAAATGCAGGACTGTCCAACATGACTGTACCATTGCACCTTCTGTATGCTGTTTTCCCCAACCTGCCCAAAATATTCTTAAATAAGCAAACTTAAATATTTTCTGAACTTTATTATAGGTGACCTGTAGATTCCTATAAGTTGAAGTAGAGGTGCACTCTTTTGTATTTTCCTTAGACTACATTGATTATTTTAGTGCTCTGTTTTACCTGTGTAGGAAAACAACTTCCACGTCAACATCTTCTCGGTCCTCATGAAGGAAGTCCTTGAGGAAGTGACTCACGGATTCGTAGGTGATGTGGCCGCACACCACTATGTGTCTGTTTGGTGGAGTGGGGAATGGGCAGGCAGTGGGGATGGATGGATAGATGAATAAGAAAGGGAAACAGAGAAGAAGGACAGATGAGTGGGATACGGAAACAGAGAAGGATAGATGAGAGGGGAAGGGAAATAGAGAAGAAGGATAGATGAGAGGGGAAGGGAAATAGAGAAGAAGGATAGATAAGTGGGTAAGGGAAACAGAGAAGGATAGATGAGTGGGGAAGGAAAGCAGAAGCAGGATGAAAGCGAAAGGAAGGAACAAAGAGGGATGGAAAGAAGAGGGCAATGAGTGGGGAAGGAGAGCAAAAGAGGGATGAGTGGAAGAAGTAGAAACAAAAAGGGATGTAAGATAGAAAGCAATGAGTGGATGGCAGGTAAAGGATGGGTTTGGGGAATGGGAAGAGAAGAGAACACAAGATTAGATACAACTCCTGCCAAGGCTGGTATTTCCGACAGTGATTTCCCTCCAAGCACACAAACACACGTACAAGTCGAAGGAAAAAAAAATAGGACAAAAAAATTAAGACAAAAATATGTTGCAGCCCAAAAATAGTTCTCGTCCCTCTGGAAAAAGGGGAAAAAATGATTTGAAAAAATGACAAATATATACTGTACTGTGAAAGAAATGACTGTCGGAAACATCAACATTTGGAATGATGCTATTATTACTAAACTAACTCACTCCATAGATAAACAATGACAGTGCAAAGTGAGAATATTAAAGTTTGGAGCATTAGCACAATTACTAACATTGAAATACAATACTGACATTTATAGTAACATAAAATATTTTTCACTCAAAAAGTCAGGCAAAGATTTTTTCATTTTTTTTTTTTCAGAATCTCTAAAGAATATCCTTCATTCCTAACATGCAGTAGTTGTGGTAGTACTAGTAGTATTTGTAGTTGTAGTAGTAGTAGTAGCAGCAGTAGCAGTAGTAATAATATAGTAAGTAACAGTAGTACCTGCTAATAATCTCCTGACCATGCTATAAGTTACTCTTGAACTTTAATAATAATAATAATAATTTCAAATAAAATAATAGTAATTATAATAATAATAATAATAATACTGTATTGTGGTGAACTTAATTTAACCTGATCAGCCACAAAAGCAAGAGCCAGGGCAAACTATGACTATGTTAAGAGTATAGTGAGTTATTTAACTTTTGAAACCTGGTAAACCTCCATCAGTTCTCATTATTATATTAATTAATCAGTTCTTCTGTTAAGTCCAATGTTAACCAAGACAAATTACAGTAGACTCTCAATATTACACTGTCATATTTAAATAACACTTGTCATAAAACACTGGCCCAGTAAATCATTTAGTCTGTATGTTTTAGAACAACTGAAGCCTGGGAAATTATTTAGTGGTTTTCAATGAGGGACTGAATGTATAATGAAGTGATGAATATAAGTACATATTGGTGTTCTATCAAAGGTCTACTGTAAAGTACACCATATAGTTATGTACTCTGGTAATTATTTAACATTTAATAATACTGAAATATACAGTATTTGATGTTTGTTATTTAAGGTGTGACAAGAATTACAAGGAGACTGATGCATTTTGCCAGGTTATAAATAACTAAACTACACATTAAACATAACCTGCTTGTATCCTCAGCAACAGTTAGTTCAGGTGGCCTTTCCCAGATAAATTATGTCACCGTCAAGTCCAACACTCACAGAACTACAAACTAATTACAGGACAATACACCAGCCAGTCAGTACATGATGTCTTCCTGTTATAATTTCTACCCTCCATACAAGTGGGTCAAACAATCTCTACCTGAAACATTCTATTTTTGACAAGTATCTTTCTCAGTAGTGTAGTATGCTGTATTGGTAAATGTTTTCTTAAAGTTCATAATATATCGCAACACAATAAAACTTTCCAGAAGTATGGATTTACCCCCAAGTGTTCAAATACATTAATAATCCTCATAAGTAATTAACTGAATGGGTTAGTAAGGTAAATGTTGAATGACTTGAGCAACATTGATGGCAAGTCCACATGAGTGTTCTCTTCATAACAAGACATCTACAACATACAGTATAAACAAGACTCCAGTCCCATTTGCCAAAACAGCACACACGATGTTTATTTTTTTTTATGTTTGTGAGCACTTTTTGAACCATTAGATATTATGTTAATTTATGTTTTTTATGCACAAACACCATCACTACACATTC
Organism: Petrolisthes manimaculis; assembly: GCA_034508575.1. Taxonomy (NCBI): domain Eukaryota; kingdom Metazoa; phylum Arthropoda; class Malacostraca; order Decapoda; family Porcellanidae; genus Petrolisthes; species Petrolisthes manimaculis. The sequence continues at coordinate 56,169 of JAWZYT010003870.1, read as the reverse complement.
TCATATTCCATACAGGTTTCTAAACATTATCAGAATTTATGCTCTTTAAAGTACCGTATAAGAAATCTTTGACTGACATTAGCACAGCACAAAAAATGATGTAACAGACATTTTGGTATGAATGGCTGGTGGAGAGTCACTGTTGAGGCATGTTACTGAAGCTACAGGCACTTCAATCACAGCAGCAGCATGTCATCATCACTTCACTCTTCACAATTGTCTCCATCACCTCCACAAAACACAGTAAACAAATAAACTAATCATTATCTCTTATCACTTCTTAATTTGTAGTATATAATGAGGACATAAAAATAATACTGCAATTCTAATGAATTTGTTATATCAGCTCCACACACAATGAAAGAAAATGTTGCTGATCATCACACAATGAATCTGCTTTGAAATGTTCTCAATAATACACAAATCAAGAGACGATTTGTGCACCTTCATACACAAAAGTCCTGTTGTCTCTCCTGCTTCTCTCTATGCATGGATCTTGAAAAATAGACTTTGAGTTAGATGGAATAACAAGAAAAATATCAATGCACAGAAAGATCATCAAAAGAAGAGGAAATATTTATGGATGATAATACATCTTTTCTTGACATATTGATAAGTGTGGGATAGTAAACTCATTCATATGTGGTGTGGAGAAGTTCAATAATTGTCCTGGTGATTGATGGATTAAACTGTTACCTGAATGAATCATTTGAACACAATAAATTTAAAGATAAAAATATATAAATCATGTTTAAGTTGAAAACAAATTAAGTCAGATAATATAATGTCAACAACACTCAAGAGATTTATTGATGATGCAGAACCTGTTTATTGATTGTGCCTGAAACCTCATGTATATATATATATATAAACAGCTGCCCAAAGATGTGTTGTTCCATACATCATTAATTGTGTCAAAACTTTACAAACCAAAATTTATCATCAGATATTATCATGAATGAGATCATTACATTACATGCATTAGCTTAATGAATAATCAATATGACATAAATCCAATTAAGAATCATATCCTTGCTGATAAAGTGGGATTTTAATATAATGTTTGCCTGTTTATCTGTACAGAACAACCAATCCAGTCTGGCAATAGCAACAGCAAGAGTGTGAGTGTGACGGAGAGAACATTTAGGCCAAGTTGACCGGAGCCTCGATAACGGACTTCAGAAAGTCTATGTCCAGTGTCTGAGGAAAAACAGCAAATCATCTTTTTTCCGATGACGTATGAAGGGAGTGTTATGAAACTTTCTTGCATCCTTAATAGAGCTAAGATAAAGCTGGTGACCTGCAGGCAAAGGGTTCCTCCAAACTCACTCACAAAATAGACAACCTTTGGTGAGATAATCATTTTGTGGTAAAGCTTTGAGGACTAAGTACAGTAGCTTCCCAAATCCCAACATCATTCAGTAACCCATTAGGATGTCACTCCAGGAAAAATTAAGGAGAGATTCTTTTGTTGTTGAATTGGAAGGCTACCAATTCCTCCATAATGTACCATGAAACAAATCCCTTATTAGTAATACTGAAGTCATCTGTTTCTCAGCATAGTTTGGAGAAATCAGTACCTCTTCAATTCACCTACCAGAGATTCTCCCTAAAAATCTTTCTAGCAGATGATAAACCAGTACAGTATTATAATTAAGTTAAAAGTTCCAACATTCTGAGCCACAACATTCTCCCATCACACTACACACACTGAGGAAGATGACCAAGAGGCAGAAATTAAAAAAACTCACAATGAACCAATACCAATACAGAGATGGATATAATTTTTTTTTTTAGCTTTTTCACCGCTGAAGACGTCTCAAGTTGATACTGTACTGCAAAAATATTAATAAGTAACATGCAGGCTTGGGAGTGAATCAAACCTTGGCTCTCTAAGATGTCTAGCAATCAGCTTGGGCATTCTTGAGTCATCTATATACAAACACTACAGGTTCAGAGAGGAGGAGTTAAAATAAACCAAGTTATGAAATCAAACCAGCTAGATGAGAAGGAGTAAACAACAGTAAGTGGTAAACAAAAGATATATATTATACCATACGGGAAAAAAAACTAAAATAAAAGAGAGCATCTTATACTAATACAATAATAATAATAATAATAATAATAATGATGATAATAGGAGTACAAATCAATTAAATAATGCATGGAGAGTAAAAATAAAAATAAGTACAGTAGTAGTTTGTGTATACAGTTATTTAGAGGAATATAGTTGGCGCTACTTCAATCTTCCTGATCCCATCCCTATCCCCTCCCCATCCCCATCCCCTCAACGACAAAAACACACGAATGACGACGATAACAACACCAGCGCACCACCCCACTAGTACTGTACAGTACAATAGTTATACATAAATCATACATACTGAGAAAAAATGAGAATGTGTCGACTCTCCTATATGCTACTTTTCAGAGAGATATAGAGATAGAGATAGAGATAGAGAGAGAGAGAGAGAGAGAGAGAGAGAGAGGGAGATGGGTTAGAATCTTTCAACAAGTCAGAGAAGCCTGTTATAAATTACTGTACATAAAATTTACTAAATTTACTAAAGCAAAACAAATAATTTACTGGAGCAATATTGCAACAACAATGTAATAGATTATAGGTTGGATCATATACTGTAGTATGTAGAAATAAAAAAATCACATTGTTATGAGAAAAAATGTAATGAATCACCTTAATGAAACTTGTCACTCCAGAGATCAAGTACAAAGGTGTACAGATGATTACTGATAAATGAGAAAGTTAAATACAATATATAATACAAAAACAATATGAACATGGACTAATGGATGAGAATTGATGCATAGAGAGATGATAATAGATAGGAAGACAAAAATAGAAAGACAAACAGACAGACACGAGGCTAAAAATGGAGTCAGACAGATAACCATACAATGCACCTTAATAACCTTTTTAGTATTACACCTGTTCTAACTTCATAAAGCTTACCCAAACCCTGAGTTCCAAGCTTCACCTCTGGCAGTTCATTACAGCACATGGACAACTCAGTAATCAAAACAGTCGACAAACAACAAGAGGAGTATACTGTATGTAACTGCATTGATAATAAAAGGTTCAATATTTCTCCCCTCCATTTCTTATATGGTGAGTAGGTATGCTTTGCTAAAGAAAATCATATTAAAAAATTAGAATAGACAAGAATAGATCAATATACCTGTACCTTGAACAAAAGAAAGGTACAAAATGATTCAAAACAAAATGTGAATGAAAATTAAAATGTGATAACTTTCTCATAGCCTGAAATATAAGACGTCTCCCACGTGTAGTTACTACGGCATTCTTGTTCAAACGTCATCAATACAAACGTTTAATAACTTCGGGAGGACCACTTACGGGATCATAGGTTTGTTTCTGGTAAAATCATGAACCAAAGTGGCACCGAAAAATGTAATAAAAAATGGATTCTCGACATACCGCCTCGCATACAGCGGCAGTACAGTACTGTACAGTATTGTACGTGAGCCAATCTATATCGATGCTCCAATATTATTATCACCGTTGCGATCATCAAGTCACAAAGACAGTAATCAATTATGGCATTTCTGACTGACAACACAAAATTACTAAACCACTGCTAACTGATAACTATGATAATTTTTCATGCCATTGTGGTTCATGGCTTGCCTACTTACTTGCTCATAACTAAGAACGTTTTTAAGGCATCGCATATAACCCTCTTGTCATTTTACTTTAAAAAAATTTCCTTGTGCATATACAGTACTGTATTGTTCATTTTATTACTCTTCTCATTTTTCCATTTTTTCTTGTATAATTATAAATATTACAGTCGACCCTCAACATAACTAACATAAATAACATAAGCTGAGTAGATCCCTGTCTTAGCCTGTATGAAAATGAATAACAGAAGCTTGGAAGAACAACTGGTGGTCTTCAATGAGTGTACCGTACATAAAATGAAGTGATGGAAATACAAGCATTATATTTGTGTCATATCGAGGGTCTACTGTTTCAGCATGACTTTATTATTACTCTGACTAACCAACTAATGAGGTGGAGCGCTTGATGTATACGTTTGTCTTGTCTTGGGGGGTCGAGATCGAGATGGAGGAGGAGTAGGAGTTGGAGGAGGAGGAGGAGATGAAGAAGGCGAAAGAAAAAGAGGTATGCGCCAAGGTTAGAAGGCAGTAGAGTAAAGTAGCAACAGTATAGTAATAGTGATGGTGGTGGTAGTAGTAGTAGTAGTGGTAGTAAACAGTGGTGGCGGTATAGGTTGTTCGTTAGTTTGGCTGGTTGGTTGGTTGGTTGGTTGGTTGGTTGGTTTGGTTTGGTTTGGTTTGGTGGCATCAATAAATTGTTAATAAAGGCAGATAAGTATATGGTGTAGCATAATTAATAATAATAATACAGTAATAATAATAATAATAATAATAATAATAATAAAAGGGATAAGTGGGGTAGGAGGAGGAGGAAGGAGGAGGAGGAGGAGGATTCTTGTCTAAACTATACCTTCTTCCCCTCTCGTTCTTCAGTGTTCCGCCATACTTGGATCTAGTCCCAACCAGGTCAATTATTTCTGGGATACAGCTTGCGAATATAGCCTAAGGAGCACAGAACCATTTTTTTTTTAGGTAGCACACACACACAAAAAAAAATTCACACTGTTGCCAAATTTCATGCAAGAGTAGTAGTAGTAGTAGTAGTAGTAGTAGCAGTGGTAGTAATAGTAGTAGTAGTAGTAGTAGTAGTAGTTTTTTTTTTGTGGTCAACATGGCTTCTGAGGGGTGGACCGGCTGTGGCTGTGGTCATGATAAGCCGAAAAAATAAACAAAACAAAGAGGACTTTTTGTTTTTAACTGTCTTTTGTTTTTTTGGGGATGTACTCTAGGCAGCCAAACGTGTCTCACCGCCTCTTTTGGCCCGTGCTTTGTTGATCAAAGTGGCGGGGTCCGGCAGGGGTCGCCTGGGCCTCCGGAACAACCACTATTGTGACAGCTATGTACACAATCAATATTTTTTTTTTCCCTTCCAATGGTACAAGTACTGATCATCTTTACCTTTGTTTTGTAGTTTTAAGAGTGAGAAAATGCCACCGAGGATTTGGTTTTATGGGAGGACTAAGCTAGATAAATCATCCCATGCATACAATGTGCCTAGGAAAACAGACGCCGGGTAATTCTCGGGAGTAAAAAATAAATAAAAAGTAAAAAAAATGAAAAAAAAGTAGTACAGTATAATATATAGTATAATATCATGGACTTTCTACTGTGGCTCTCTCTCCCTAAAACTTGTGATACCTCCTTCCGTGCGACCGTTTGTACTCCCCTCCGTACTTGGACCTGTTGCCTACGATCTCGGTGATTTCGGGTATCCAGCTGGCAAACACAGCCTAGGGGGACCATACAGCAAGCGGGTCAGACGGCGCGCGTGGCCGTGGAAGGGGAGGGGAGGGGTTGGGGAGGGGTTATAGTTGTATGTTGTTAGGGACGGGTATAATTAAGGGCTCCAGGCTGGTCTGGGAGGAGTGGAAGAAACAATAAACCATACGACAACGGATGGATGGAGGGAGGAGGGGAGACTGGGGTCGAGGTAACGGCAGGAGGAAGATGGGAGACTGGGGTCGAGGTAACGGCAGGAGGAAGATGGGAGACTGGGGTCAAGGTAACAGCAGGAGGAGGAGGAGGGGAGACTGGGGTCGAGGTAACGGCAGGAGACGGACATGGAGGAAGGTGGAAGGGGGGCGGTGGGACTTGAGGGAATTCATGTATGGGTTCGATATTTCCGTAGGGGATTTGGGACAAGAATAGGGAAGGGAATCGGTGTGTGGCTTCGAGATATCCATAGAGGTTGTAGGAGGAGGAGGATAGACGGCAGCGAGACGAGGGAATCGGTGTACGGGGGGTTCGAGGCGAGGAAGGAGCAGGACGTGGACGGACGTGGTTTCGGCGGTAAAGGGAAGTACGGTAAGTACCGGATTCAAACTAATGTGGAGGTTCACGGGTAGCTAGATAAACACACATATATATTTCTATTTACCAGGGCTACAAGGGATACTACAGGGTTCACAGGGCAAGGGAAGGGAGGGTAAAATGAAGGAGTACTCAACACTTAAAAAAAATGGACGGATGTTGTGCCGAAGGGAAGGGAAGGGAAGGGAAGGGAAGAGAAGGGAAGGAATGACATTGCTATACACACCAAGGGAGGAAGGAGAGGAAAAGGAAGAAAGGAAAAGAGGCAAGGAGTCAAGGGATGTAGGGCTAAAACACAAAGATGATGAGGAGGAGGAGGACAAGGAAGGAAGGAAGGAGGGAGAACAGAATATTCAACAACATCAAATAAATAAAAGAAAGAGGTGGGTGAGAGAGGAGAAGGAGAGTCAAGGTTTTAACGAGGGTGCAAGTGGCAAGAATGCTTTGCCTTTTCGAGTTAACATTATACAGTTGCTTTTCAATACATGAATACAGTTACTACAAGAATTAAATCCTGAACTGAAGGACACAGTAGGATGAATGTGATTTACCATGAGAGGAAACGACAACAATTACACACTGAATGGGACAATGATGACGACAAACACAGTCAAGGATGGAAGGTAGGATGAAATAAATAAAAGTGAATTTTTTCCAATAGAAAACCCCCCTGAATTATTGACAACAAACATTGGAGAGGAGGATGAGAAGAGAAAGACAAATGGAGTCAAACCCATGACGAAGAAAACACAGAATATTAATCCACAAAATCCAAACCAGTCGGAGAATTCACATGAAAAAAAAATTATATATATATATATATACTGTATATATAAAAGCACAAGACCTTAATCAGAGAAGCCTTTCATTAATTAAACAACAAATGCTTTTCCAATACATAAAGTACAGTGAAGAAAGATGTAGAAGGAAGCATCCTACACACACCTGTCTGTCCTTGAAACCTGACTACAGTATACTGGGTGAAGTTTACATATAACATTTGAGGATTATTTTCACCAAGAACCAGGATCATAGCAATATTTTTTTTTTTTTTTTACTTTTTACTGTACTGTATATGTTTGAAGACTCCACTGGGAAATTCTCTAAGGGACCTCTGAAGATTACAATTAAGAAACTGGCTGACAATAATGCAAATAAATTCCAAATAATGCCAATTAATACTATACAAAGTCATACAGGGTATTTGATACTACACTATGATGGTACACACTCGTGCTCGTAAATTCGAGACCACATTGTCAAATGTTTATGTCATCTGAGCTGGTAACACTGTGTGGGGAAGATGTTATTATAGGTGAAAGATTGTATCATATCCCTCTACTATGTTCTACTGTACCTACTCTGATTCCTCCCCCATAAAATGTTACCAGCTCAAATGGCATCAACATGCCATTGGTCGCAAATTTACGAGTTTGAATGTACTGTACAAGGACATGGACAAATAATGGGGAACTGACACATGGAACAAAACAAGAGAGTCAAAGTTATCATGTTATCATCTCACTTGATTTTACTTTAATGGCTGAATAAATAAAACTAAGATACAGTATTAAAAACTTGTTGAGATGACAAGTTATGAAGTGTCCCAAACTGATGATAATAATAATATTAAAAGAGCAGTTAAATATCCAAGGTCCTACATTCAAAATATAATTATAGAATGGCAGAATCAAATCAAACTGAGACAATGTGAACTCACCTTAAAAAATCTAAAAGGTAAGATCATAATTATGGTAATCTGAAGTTCCAAATGTCAAGCTGAGTCAAGATCAAGTTTTTAAAATATTTCTAACATATGACTGAAATGATGTACTGTTCTTATTAAGGGGGAAATTTTGTATTGATAAATCTGGAACAACTGAATTCCTCCAAACTATTCCAAGCAACAGAACAAACACCATTATATTTATTCCTTTGGTCCTGTTTCCTGGCATACTTTGGAGGAATCATGGCACTCCAATGTAACAAAAATGTAATTACCCCCTTAATTGAGTTATATTATGGTCTCCTGGTTCTTGGTTGGTTCTATATTTACACAGATATCAACTGACGCCAGGGGTGGTGAGAGTTCTATTATGGCTGTTATAAACTGACAGAGAATTTAGACAGATACACAGAATATTCCATCCATTTACCTGCAGTTTACCTCATGCCCAGGGTAACAACATAGTACACACAAACAGCAGAAATATCTATCAATAAGGGGAAACAACACCAAACTACAGTATATTCTACTTCACTATAGAAAGTTCTGTCCTTTCAAAGAGACAAATTTGCGAAACTCTTATAAAACTGTGTAATACGGTAATTTCAATTTCTTTTAACACAATACATGAAAAAATAATATACTTAAAGACGGCAAATGATAGTATACATTATGAAATTTCTCTATGATGTAAATGGGCATGAAATTACCAAAAAAAGTATAACTGCAATAATAATATTAATAATAATAATAATAAGAGGTAGTAGGATTATGAAAATACTGCAATTATACTGGACAGTCTAAAAAAATATTGCTGGCATTTCTAAATACTGTACTTAATAATGTCTATCCTAAAATCGGATGGTCATGGTTGGGAGAAATAAATTAAGGGAATCCTCAATTGTCAGTGAACTTGAATGAAGGCTACTGATTCCTCCACACTACACCATAAACAGATTCCTCCACTTGTATTCCGTGGTACCTTCCCTGTCTCCTGGTGTTGTTTGCAGGAATCAGTAGCCCTTAGAATCAATCACAACAGAAGACTCACTTAAGCTGGTGAAGCAACTTTTATCGACTGCTATATACCTGGTGGAAGGATTACCTACACCAACAACAACAACAACAACAATAACAACAACAATAAACCAAAATTAGCCAACAATTTTTATATATTTTGTTGAGATAATAAAGACAAATTTAATTATTACAGATAAAGGTTAACAACTCCACAGTTTCAGCACATTATGACCAACTCAAAGAAAGAGTAAGTACTGTACGTATATATAAAGTTTATAATATATTTGTGGTGTTTCTAGATGTGTCTATTGTTCTGACCTTATATCAATATGCTCACAAAATTAAAGAAATGTGAATAATTACACACTGGAATATCCTTTGCCACACCTACACCCCTTGTACTGTACTTCTCAATTATAGTTTAAGGACTGGTGATATTTTGTTCTTTATTTTCCAGGCACAGTCATCAGTGGGTCATTTGCCATTCCTGTTGCTGTACCCATTAAAAAACAAAGCTATTTTCAACATAATATCAAGTGGCATCACTCAATTATACCTACAGTAAGTAGAAGTTTTTATGTGAAAATCATTATAAGAAGTACAGATGGATCAAACTAAATTGCCTTTAATAATTTTACTACCAATAAGATCTTTTTTTTTTTTATCTTGTTTAGTTCCCTTGCTCAGTGCACTTTGGCAAACTCGGAATCAGGAAAGAAATCAAGTGGTTTTCTTTTCAGTTGCTGTGTTGGCCTCTTCCCTCAATACTCTCACACCCATCACTTCCATACCTTGGGAGGATGTCTGTCTGTCTGTATATGTATAGGTGTGTGTGTGTTTCCTGTATGAATGTTACCTATGTGTACAGTATAAGTGTCAACTTATGTTCATGTGTGTACAGTATAAGCAAATTTAGGCATGTCTGTGCATTTTTTATGTTTCCACATTTTGTATGTGTACTTCAATGTGTGCCTGCCTGTTTTATGAACATGTGAGGTAACATTATGTAAGAGGGAAGCATTGATAAAACAAGGGTATATGTCAAACTGAATTCTGTATGTTATGATATGCTGAAGAATCATATTATAATATATAAAACTATAATAGTTTTTGACAACTTTAATATAATTAAATTTTCTCATTGCTCTACTTTCAATTCTCAATCAAGATATACTCTTTTAATTTCCCTTCTGCCTGCTTTTAAAAAATAAAATATAACTGAAGCAGATTGTGAATTTTCAGGGGCACAAAATGACAACCACAGTCCTACATATCAACAATAGTGAGAATAAATAAATAACTCTCTGCACTACAACATTTGGGATACAACTCTGGGTCATGATATAGTTAACACTGAGATGAGTACTGTACATCTTTACAGTACTATTTATCATTCATTATGTACAGTACATATTTCAGTACTTATAAAATTCCTGAATTCTGCACAGTACATGTAAATACAGCACCGTGATTGGAAAAGCTGATATGTGTTAAATTTATAACTATGTATTTGTAAAGTAATTAAAAATAATGATGGCAGTTTAATCAAAGGCTGAGGATCAATGAAAAGAAATGTGCAGTAAAACTTTACATGAAAATTATCATCACTAGTCATGCCCATGAAAAATATCATCTAGTATTGTTTGAGATGAGTCATGACATGAGATGCTTTGAGAGAACATGAGGCAAGAGAAGCTATATTGGGTGTGAGAGATGTATAGTATACAGTGTGCAGGTTTATCATAAATCAACTACTGTATAATGCACAATGTATGTATGTATGTATGTTTGTATGCCTGTCAATCACAATTTCACATTATTTAATTTCTCAAAGTTTCCTTCTGACTTTCAACATAACAAACAACTCTATCTATCCACATTGTGATCAATTAAAAATTAACAAATTATCATTAACTGCAACATTAATTCAACAGCATTTATCTGAGATTCTGTAAATGTTGTGTTGCTGACTTATTGTGCAAAACACTTTCAACTTTCACCATGAGGTACAAAATCTCTTCCTTCCCAAGAAAACCGTGACTATGATTACATTGTCTTAAGAGATTCCCACCGTGGCATGTTGACTCTATTACACAAGAATTATAAACAAACTACTGCACCAAATGTTATTAATTTAGAGAATTTTTTCACTTGCCTACATAAATCAATTCTTTAAGCATTTCCAGGATGAATAAATGTATAATCATAATATAAAGTAAATCACTTTTTTTATATTATTTATGAGCTGGTCAAAATGGCACACAATACAAGATAATGATATAGTTCACTGACATTTAGAAATGAAAGTCATTAAAGTTCAGCACTGTGGACATTGCTATAAACATTTACTATAAGAAGCTACACTAAGGAAAATCACTAATAGAGTTAAGAGGGATCTACAGCATTAGGCAAAATATATTAATACACTAACAGGTTATACAAGACTACAGAATAATAGAAATGCAATACTTTTCCTCAAAGTATGTTCAACTACAGGTTGGTTACCAATGTCTGGAGGTCTATTCTGTATTTCTGTGATAAACTCAAATACTGTATTGTGAATGATAAAAAAAAGAAAAACAAACAGAACTATAATTATGTGAATCCATAGGAGTACAATATATAGTTATTTATGATGATTGTGTGTGAAGGAGAAAATGAAGGAATGGAGATCAGCAAAAGATGACAAGATGAAGGAAGGAATTAACTATCTACGTGTTATGTACAAAATGAGTGATAATAGTGAGATCATGAACTTCATATGATAATACGGTGATGATGGAGAAAGGCAAAGGCAGCATGAACATGCAAAGAATTCTCCAAGGGAAGTAAAATGGGAAGTAAAGTATTACTGTAGTACCAATTAAAGGAATTTGACTTTATGAAATGTACCACATATTGTTGCCAAAAAATGTACCATAAATGGAATACAAAATACTGTATCTTTCAATAACACACACTGAGTCAAGACAGGAAAGGTAACCTGCAAATGAAGACCGTGAAGCTGTGTGACAAAAAGCCAAAATGAAATAATTTTTAGTTCACCTCACAAAAAAATGTGAGCATCTATTATCTACTAATGCATGCCAAAAAATTGCATGAACTATACAGCTTTCTGCTCAGTATATAAAATCTGACAACAGCATTACTTTTCAAAGGTAGAAAATGCAATAAAATCTGAGGAAATTTGACAATAAAGAATCATCAATTAAGAGAAAAGAGTTGCAGTGAATTATCCCACTCAGCCCAGTGATTTTTTTTTTTCAGCTAATATCAGACAGTTTAATAAATTACTGTACTGTACAGAGAAAACCTTGGAGGAACGTGACCCACAACAAATGACGACTATACTGTAAAAAGACCCAATGAAAGGCGGGCACTGTACTTTGTGAGTAGGAATGATAACATCAGGTAAAGGGGAGAGAGAGAAGAGGTAATACAGCATGAAGGGTGGTAGTGAAGGGGAGCAAAAAACGAGTCCCGAGATGATAACGAGACGTAATGCAACAAGTCAAAGTGTCCACACCGGGCAGGGAAACCCTATACTGTCACAGGGAAAAGTTCACGTCCACTCCCATCTCCTCGAGTCCTGTTAATTAGTCATTTCTTTATGGTGAATTGTAGGGCTACTGATTCCAACAAACTATGCCAGAAAACAGTATATGTACAAGCAGTGGATCTGTTTGATATTAATATTTGTAGGAATCAAAAGCCTTCTAATTCCCAACATGAAATGACCCCTTGAATGGTTCTGCTGGTAATTGAGCATTGGTAATTATATTTGTCAGTTTTTTCTCATCAACACATAGTTTTTAGAGCAACTCAAGCCACAGGCTTCTATGAATTATATTACAATACAGTTGCATATACTGTACATGTAATAATACAAAAAACAAGTACCAGGCCATATAGGGCAATTGATACCAATATAATAAATGGGACCAGATACTGTACATAGAACAATAAAGGATGAAAAAAAAACCAATACTCTACCAACAGCCTCATGGTTAATGGCATCAGGTGGTGAGGAATGCAAATTTTTCCCTGTGACAGTACAGAAACAACACTACTACAACACAGTACTGCAAGTGGCTTCTCTGACAAAGGTTTTTTTTTTTTCCGAGTAAGAGGAAGGGTGATCTATGAGATGAGGATGCCAACAAAAATATAAGCATAGGAGGGTGTGGTACCCAAACCACCCCTATCTTCCCGTCTCTGTGGTTAGCAAAGGTGGTGGTGGAAGTGGTGGTGGTGGTAGATGGCTAACATACGGTACAGCTCAGCCATTTTATTAAACTTTGCAACACAAATGTGGAGTTGAAATTAATTTGTTGCTTATGATTTTCCAAGATGAAAATATGAATTAAAATTTTTAATAGGAGAGACAGGAAACATAATCTACGTTACTGCATGAAAGTGCTATAATGATTCAATTATAAGATATAATACAAGATTACAGGCAGAATATATATGAATATATAAGTAACTTTAGTAAATAATGACCTTGTTTCCAATGCTTAAAAAAATGGTTGATACTGTACTGGTCGATAAGGGCGCACTACATCAACTGATCTACAGTGTATGTGCCGGTGAAGGTCACAGCGTGGCCAAAGAAAGGTGCTTATAAAGAATATACTCAATAATAATAATAGTAGTAGTAGTAGTAGTAATAGTAGTAGTAAGTAGTAGTAGTAGTACAGTTATAGTAATAGTATTATAAACTCTTACATCATCATCATCACAATCATCAAATACCTTTCAATATACTGTAACAGAATCCCATTGGGAAGTATTAAGTTGCAAATGGATGTGACTGTCATTTTCATTACTGAAAAAACACAAAGACTTTCTATCTACAGTACTGTATGTAAAATCTGGATACAGTATATACTGTACAAACTATGATGAAAGTACTGAATCTGTGACTGGAATAGAAAGTGATAGAGTGGGCTATAGACACAAGAAGAAATTGTTGGTCACATGATGATAATGTAACCGGTACGACGACTCCACAGACTCAAAACATGGGGCCATCATACAGCCATCATCATCATTATTATTGTTTAGACCAATGACTCTTCTTGTATGCAGCCATGAATAGCAGTGTCATTTGTGAACGCTGGGTGAGGGAGTCTTGGTGGAGGAGAGTGTATGACTGTCAACATAAAGATAAGTAAGTAAGTATTGTATTGGGAGTGAGTGGAGGAGTAGCTACTGGGTGGGTGTATACAGTACTGGGTGAAGGTGTATGGTTGGTTAATTGGTACCGGTACGTGGTGGTGGTGGAGAGGCTGCAAGGAGGAGAAGAGATGGAAGGAGGGAGAAAGTAGATAGGGAAGGCAATAAACAAAAGAAAGAAAGAAAGAGAGAGAGAGAGAGAGAGAGAGAGAGAGAGAGAGAGAGAGAGAGAGAGAGAGAGAGAGAGAGAGACAGTGACAGATAAGGAGTAGAGTAACTATCTAGGTAGGATCTCCCTCCTTCACATGTTTCTCCCTATTTGCACCCTCATTCTAACCTTGGCTAGGATATGGTGAATGGCCAATGATGTTTGTTAGTACAAAATTAAAATGGAAAATAAACAAGAAAGAAAAATCTTTCTATACAAAATTGTGGAAAGTTTATCTATATAATATTTGGAAGAAAGGAACGGCAGGAATATTACAAAAATGAAATATATATATATAAAAAAATATATATATATGAAAGCAAAATGCACACCCCTAAAGGAAGAGTGTGAGAGAGATAAAGAGATGGCAGAAAGCACAGGGTTTGGCCACAGAGGAGCAGGACAACACAGCACACACACACACACACACTACCACAGCCCCTCCTGCCTGAGGTAAGTGTACCCCTTTTCCCTGTCCCTTCTGCTACTGCTGCTGCTTCTGCTGCTCTCAAACACTAGACTCAGCAGCAGGGCACAGCAGCAGCAGCAGCAGCAGCAGTAGCAGCAGCAGAGGCAGCAGCAACAGCAGCAGGAGGGCAGGGGGGCGGGAGAGGGTGAGGAGCAATTAAAAGGACATTGTGACAAGCACCCCTCCTTGTTGCCTTGTGGTAGCCTTCCCTGACCCTTCCTGCCACCACTTCTCTTGTCACCTTAACAATACAGTATGGCTGGTATTCCTAGTCAAACCCATGAGACTGTAATGCTGTCAAAAGTGTCAGTCCCGAGGGCCGGTGTACTTTTCCAATGGACTCGGTGACAGACCTTGAAAAACTACACGCCACGAGTAACAAATCCGTTCATGGTGGCTCCGGTGACTAGGAATACGGCCGCAACTGACACACCGCACAGGCGAATCACGGTGCTATTGGTGGTGTGGTGGGGGCAGGAGGGATGGGTGGGGGAAGATACCGGGAACTGGGATTAGGGAGGGGGTGTCGGTGGTGGTAGTAGGGAGGGAGGGGGGGTGGCCAGCCAAGGAGGGGCGCGGGCCAGGTATAGTACAGTACGTGACAAATTACAAGCCGCTGTACCTCTTCCCATGCTCCCGCTTGTACTCTCCACTATACTTCGACCGGCTTCCCACCAGCTCAATAATCTCGGGAATGCTACTTGCAAACAAAGCCTACAAGGAAATGTATAATAAACCAGCCGTGAGTATGAATAAATGCATTGCTCTTTTTAATGTTTTTTTAAAAATTTTCCAATAATTATTAAGGTTAAACTAGGAAAAAAAATATTTATTCTATTAATGCAGTCAATAATAATGATAATGATAATAATAATAATTATAACAATTATCTTTTTTCTCATATACATCATTACCCACAAAGGTTATCTAGCAAAAAAATGGAGTAGCTATCAAGGTCTTCTCGGTATCTTTATATATTATTTTCAGTTACCTACAAATGCAGTCCAAAGAGGGATACCAAGACATTCTGTTTAATAGTAGTCATCTCAGCTACCGGAGTCTTACACCTCCTTCCCTTCCACACTCTTTCTTTCTCAGCTTCATTAACACATTATTGTACTGTATTATGATGGTCTTCTTCAAAGACATGTGTCACTTCATAACTAAACTGTTATATTTCACATGAATACCTTTCCTCAACTTTCAACATGGAAAAATTGATTAAAGCAGCAGTATTTTCCCATGATATAATATTAACAAGATATTCTATAAGTACTACCAGTACATATGTTTGTACAATTAGAAACAAGAGTTCATAATAAAATTCTCATGCCAGGCAGCTTAGTCCACATGGCAACAAGTAAACATAAAATCTACTCACAATTTGCCTTTCAAGTTTTAATTGACCTTCCAGCAATTAAGGAGACAAAACATATTAACTAAGCTATAACCAAGCTATGCCACTGAAACTATAATCCATTTTTTTTATACCTGGCCAAAATGTACCTTCTTCACCTAATTTTATGGCTTCATAAAAAGAAGTGTACTGTACTGTATATATACTGGAATAAACAATGTATGTGTGTCTAAGGTTATATTACTTACAATGGAATTGGTGCATTTTTTCATAAATAACAATATTGCACTACAGTCATTAGTCCGTGTAAGTTCAAATCTCATAGAAAGATGAGAAAACTAAGAACTCAAAAGCCGAGGAAAATCATTGAACTGTACCTTTTTGAAATAGAAAGACGTTCCCTATAAATTGAATGCCACAAATTCCAGCATATCAACCAAAGCCAAGACAGTCTGTTTCTTGGACCAATTTAATGGAATCACAAGACTCCAATTCACTCATGACATTATTCTCTCTCAGATGTTTACAAGGATGAAATTATATTGAAGCAGGATATGTCACAAAACATATTTCCGTACTGTACAAAGCCCTAGCATAGCAAGTGGTATGATCTGCTTCTTGGCTGGAAGGACAAAAAATTAAATAAACTAAAAAACTTAAATGGAATCTTTCTGAATGCTCAAAACTTCCCATAGAAACAATCTTCTAAATACAGTATGATCAAGTTAGATATACTGTAATGAATATAGCAATATTTGTTAGAAACCATTTTATATATTGTTTATATTATCATATCATTATATAACTACATTTACTTTTCTATCAGTATATTTGTCCCAAGGTTATCTATCACAAAAACCTTCTACATTATGTCTATCATTTCCATCATATTTATTTTTAACATTACCATCATTTTTTATCCATAACATTATTATCATCATCAACGTCTACTTGTTAAAATCATCATCGCGGTTCCCAGAGTTAGATGCTAGCGTAGCTGAGTGAACGGCGAGGGTGGAGGGGAAAGAGGGAGAGTCCGAGGGAAGTATGAGTCAAGCAGAGTCATCTAGGTCAAAACTGGGGTGGTAGTAGTATTCATGACAGGAAATAAAGATTGCAAAAAGTTGGGGCTGAATGAAGCTGCTGTAATGGGCTGGTTGTGTCCATCCATCTGTCAGAGTTATTCACTGACCTTCTTTCATTTTCATTTAAGGAGAAGGCTGTTTGGTTTTACTATGCACACCAAGACCCATATTATATTCTGCTTTTCAAAAAGGGATGAGTAGAGGTAAATAACTGCAAGTTGTCTTTTATGTACAATGGCTTATTGTGCCACTTTCACTGCTACTAATAAACACTGAGGTTTATCCCATGTGCTTCTTAATACAGACTCAACATAATGAACCACTAACACAAAAGGAACAACTTTTGTTAACTCCCCTTACTCATTATGGGTCGACAAAAAATATAGTTAGATTGTACCCAGTGTTTGCTTTTCATAATTATTATGGAAGTCCTAATCACAACACAGATGTTAAACCACAACGGTAAGGTTTATACCACAATAATAATAATAGTAGCTAAGAAAGGACAAAGTGAAATTTCTCAAGATTTTAGCAGTAACACAGTTCTAGTTGCTGACGAATGTAATTCACCTAATATTACTGTAACTCACAATATGTGTATTGATTTCTGTGTTATTGCTACTGTCAATATTCAAAATTATTTTCCAGATGAATCTATAACAAGTAATAGTTGTATATCATCTTTAATACAGACACAAATCAGACTTATTAATCAATTGGGACAATGCTCTGACAGACTATAAACAGTGCCACACCTATGCCACAAATTTTCAAATATATGAACCTAGAAGGTTTGTGACACTAGTCTGGTGGGGATAACTCATACTACTTTGTTATTATAAACTCTACATACAGTCATCTCCACTTCCATACTATCCATTCAGCAGTGCCAATCTTCCTTTCCTTTAATTTACAACTCATAGGATAATGGCAATATCATAATTCTCCTCACTATTGAGATTATATAATAAAGGAAAGAAAGATTTATGAAGCTGGATGGATAGTACAAAAGTATAAGTAACTATAATTGTATACCATACTAAGTGTATATTGAACAGCTTTTCACATTATATTAGCTAACCTCTAGCATGTGTTACTAAAGAGAAAACACACTAGTGCAATATTAGTACTATAATGTGGTGAACAACACTGACTCCCTTCTATAGTCATTTCAATCCAATGTTGTAATAATGAACACAAAGTATAAATCCAGCAAGCATATAGATACTTATCCTCATTCTATAAAACAATGAAATTTGTTCAAAATGTGTTTTTAATGCAATATCACAGGAAGGGAACCAATGACCACAATTACAAAATATGCACTTTAGTAACTTCAGTACCACCACTGACTTGACTTGAGTTATTACAGGCAGCAACACCACTCCACTACCAAAATTACATGGCAGCTTGACTAAAGCATTTGGGTTAATGTCAGCACTAAAGGACTACCAAATTTTCTTCTTGAAGTCCATTATAAGCTTGTTTAATTAATAAATCAATGCGGCTTAGTTACAACACCTGACTGACCAAATTAATTATGTTATCCCAGTATTATACCAAGCTCATTACAACAGCTTCATACAGCTTCCAGCTTTCTCAATGATAAATCTCACACAACAGACAAAACAAAACTAGAAAAATAAAAATGAAAGAAAACTTTATACCATAATAATAATAACAGTAATCACATGAACTCCTACTACATCCAAACTGTTGTCTCCCTCTAGCAAAGTCACTCTCTGATCGGCTTCTTCTGGCTACATGGGAATTGGCAGTGAAACACGACTTCATTTTTTTCATTAGGTCTTACGCAAGAGAGGAAAAATATTTGAAAATGGCAGACAAAACATCTCTCATTACAGTATTACTCCTCTAATGGTAATAGAAGAAGAGATTCGTCAGGAAATTAAGAAATGGTCGACTATTGTGGGTTCTTTAGCCGGTTGTTATACAGTAGGTTCTCGAGAATACGCTAATGTATTTAACACATCATTTATTCAACACAGGCCCAGAAGATCACTTACTGTAGTCTGTATGGAAATGAATAAAAGAAGCCTGGCAGAAAAATTGGTGGTCTTCAATGAGGGACTGAGTTTAAAATGAAGTGGTGGATACAAGTGGTATTAGCGTTATATCAAGGCTCTACTGTAATGAGTTTTTCTTCTGTGGCCGATGTCAAATGGCCACAGCCGGTATCAACAAGTTGCATCTGATTGGCTGGGCTGTAACTCCTGACCCCCTTTGTGGTAAGCCCTGGCCAATCACGATGAAGCAAGCTTTTGCGATGTCGGCTGTGGATATTTACCATACGCTACAGAAAAATGGGCTATATTAGTCTTCTGGCTGACCAAGTACTCTTCTCTTATCTTTTATATTACCCTTTACAGATCTTATCCAAAAAATAATAATAACGGTAATAATAAGAATGATAAAAATAATAGTAATAAAAATAAATGTCATGATGATTAGTTACAAGGTTGGGTTTTACTACATGATGAATGAAATGTATATTTTATTAATATTTTACATCTAGAATTCAGCTAAAAAGTTCAGGCAATAAGAATAAGAATGAAAATAATAAAAGGGTAGAGGCATAAGTGTGGGTGCGAGTGAGTGAGGCGGATGTAACGTGCATTGCATCCGGTGGCATCCAGTGGCATCTTCCCAGGCAAGTGAGAGACAGAGATGGGTGAGAGACAGACAGCGAGAGACAGAGACAGACAGAGAGAGAGATTGGGAGGGAGGTGGTGGTTGTGGAGGGTTTTAAGGATGATGATTATCAAAAGGGAGGAAAGGAGGGGGAGGGGGAGGGGGAGGGGGAGGGGGAGGGGGAGGGAGAGGGGGAGGGAGAGGGGGAGGGAGAGGAGGGAAAAGGGGAGGGAGGCGGGAGGGAGGCGGGAGGGAGGCAGGAAGGCAGGCAGTTGACGAGATGGGGGGAGCTAGGACCGCGGGGGTCCAGGGGGAGAAAGGAGAAAGTGAGGCGTATGGGGTCACACAAAGAAGAGCGAACAAACGTCCGGACCCTCCCACACACACCACAGCTAAGAGGACCCCCACACACTCCCCTCATCTCCATATACCCCTTGTTGTTTTCTAACTCCCCCCACC
Source organism: Petrolisthes manimaculis (assembly GCA_034508575.1). Classification (NCBI taxonomy): domain Eukaryota; kingdom Metazoa; phylum Arthropoda; class Malacostraca; order Decapoda; family Porcellanidae; genus Petrolisthes; species Petrolisthes manimaculis. Next base: position 36,045 of record JAWZYT010003870.1, on the reverse strand, counting down.
TGCAAGCACTGCGTAAAAAAATAATAAGTTAAAAAAAAAAACTTATAAAAAATAAACTGGATTACTTATTTCTTCCACCCAAGGCTTTGCCAGGCCCACCAGTGCTGCCCAAGAGAGATTTTTAAAGAGATTGAAAGTGACAAACCGCTCAGTCCTCCACACGTGCAGTGACAGACTGACTTTTTAGTTGTCATTTATTTCAAAGCATCAAATTATACGAGCAAATTTAGCATTTTTTTATTCTCTATTTTCTGAAATTAATGGATATTGATCATCTGTATCTGAAGTATGTTAACAGCAAAGTCTGTAAACAAATTTATCAAATAGCTGAAAGACTTTATATTTCTATATTTAGAATAAACAAGAACTCATAACAGGTTTGCCCTTTAACAAGTGCTGACAATTTACAAATTATATGAATGTTGTACCTACACTGAATTAACATCTTTTACTGTACAAAAGTAGTCAGGTATTATAATTTGGAAGTCAGAATACACTGCAGCAGTATGTTGAGAATCTATTATTATATTAATCTGAATCACTTTTTAAATTTGCAAAACTTTTGAGGTCAGAAAATTGACAGTAATACAACAATGAATTTTTTTTTAATTGAAACTTGTATTTACAAACAATATGGCATTAGGAAATCTACCTTAGTTAACTCTATCCGGCAATTCTACATACCTATGAACAACAGATATAAACACACCACCAGCTACCTCACAAAACAACCTCTGTAAAAGAAATACAATCCAAGACTTTCTATAAACCAACACAAATACAAGTGACATCATGACAGCCTTCACTGTACAGTCACAGAAGACAGAGTTTTTGTTCAAAATAAACCACCAGAAGGTACAAACCCCAACACTACAAAATACACACACCAATTGTCCATCCAAGCACCAGATGCCTAAGTAATCTCACAACAAACTTTGTAGCCATTGGACTGTTTGCAAAGTACTGGAACAGACATCAACAAAGTACCTTACAAAACCGAGTATTGTACAGTACAGTACATGTACAGTACTTCAAAAACACAATTCACATTTCATCATCATCAATACCTCTAGCACCAATACAGGACCCTTGACAGACAAGGAGTCCAGCTAAGAGGCAATTTGAATCTTTGGTGGGGTCATTGTTAGAGAGAGGGGTCCCCAACCCTCAATCCCCCCCTGTATTGTGGGGGGTAAAAGGCTGACAACACTATTACAACAATGGTGGGTGATGGGAAGCCACTTCCCTACGCCATAGTCACTTGTACATCATAAAATTTAAATGTTTAACAATCTAACTCCAGCAGAGACAAGACAACAGCCAAGCAACAAAAACCATATCACATTATCAATTCCTAATACAAAGTAATAGTAAATTTCAGTAACTCCCCAACAAATACAATACTGTGGCACTGTATATCCTATATGTTATATCTATTACTAAAAACATTCAATAAACAACAGGACCACAAACAAGAAAAATTAAGGGCTACACAATTATGACAAAAAATATCACAGCCCCATAAACACCTACAGGTTGGTAGGCCTACACTATACACCACAAGGCAATGTACTGTCAACTACTGTACCATCATCAACTCTGGCCAAAGTCACTTTTTGCATACAGCCCTGAGTAACAAAAGTAACCACATCAAATCTAGCTGCCACACACAGTATCATACTCATAGTTAAATATGAAGGACTTACAAACACCTGAGAATACCAGAGGGATAAAATGCTGAACCACAAAATATTTCACATTCCATATGCCTGGGCCTTAGAGAGTCAATTCTTGAACAAAGATTAAAACTCATTTACCTGTACTAGCTAAAAACATAATTTACTAATGCCAGAATAAATCATTATAGGCTGACCTCAAAGATTTTACTTATTGAGGGCTAATCACTGACGAGTTGAGGGGAATGTGAGTGAGTGAGTTAATGAATGAGGGCAGCAATGAGGGAGGGCGGCGGGGATAAAATAAAAGTGGGCGGAGGGCAGCACATGTGGGAAGCCTGGGCAGGGCGGGTGGGCGGGCTGGGCAGGGCAACAAGCAACAAGGGCGGCCCGGAACAAATGAGGAGTAAGGAGCAAGGCTGGAGGTCGTACGGAGTGACAGACAAGCGGCAACACCGAGAGAGATATGTAGGCCATGTTGCCACGTTTGAGTCAATCCAGTCTTAGTGAACGAAATCTGGCAACCATGTTCATTTGCTTAAGATTCAGATCATAAAAATATTTACATAAAAATATATATATATAAATATACAGAATGCTCATGAAATATATATATCAAATATATCAGTTAAACAGCTCATATTAAACACCTACAAGGGTCCCTACAAACACCGGGACCAAATTAAGCTTCTTATACATATTTTTCTTTTTAGTGTGCATGTGTGTGTTTTGCTGAGGTAAGTGGCACACACAGTCTGATGTGTGTTTGTGTAGTGGTAGTAGTAATGGTGGTAGTGGTGGTGATATTAGCCTCCCTTCTCCCACTACCATGACACCTTCCCATGAATACAATAAATGGACACCCTTCATGCCGTTCAGTGCCGCTCCCACCGTGGCTTTCAAGTGACATGAGCGATGGTAAGAGCGGCACGGAACAGTGTTGAGTATCTCCGCCACTAACCACCACCTGGGAGTGGCTGGGTGGTGATGGCTGAGTGGCGGTAATGGATAGTAAACAAAACTCCATCAAGGTGGGAGTTGTATATGAAGATGTGAGGTGTGGCATGGCATGATGTGGTATGTTGGGGCCAGGCCAGCTGAGGTCTGAGGTGTGGCATGGCATGGTGTGGCGAGGGTGTGGTGTGAGTGTGGCACAGTCAGGCACTCTGTGTGGCCGCCGGCAGCAAATGGACGGGAATGGCAGTATTGATGGTCAAGTTAGTTAAGTTTACAGGTATATACAGCGAATACAGTTGATAAAACACCCTGTGGGGAATCACTTGTCGCTTTGAGTGCAGATAAAACCACACTCCTACACACCCACAACACAGCCTTTCTGAGTCTCTACTTGTAACACTCAGAATTGGTCACAGTGAGCAAGCAAACCCATAAATAATACAGCCCAGAGTGGGAATCAGGTCAAGTAATATTTAATGAAAAAACACTTATCATTCTTATACTGTACAGTGCATATACATTAAATATGTTTAGAAATTTTCTGAAATCATCAAGTACAAATCAATGCACATTTTCCCTGTTTAATCCCAACTCAGAGCTACTTATGGTATTGCTTCAGGCATTAATACTTAGCTTTTGCACAAAGGAGAGATTTTTTTTTTAAGTCAAAGGTGGGTGCACGAGGCCAACACAGCTAGCGATCTTTGTTTTTTTATTGCAGGCTGCTGGTGCCACTTGATTTGCTACTGCACATTGGCTACGTTGCAACAGAAACCCCCCACACGTGTGCACCCAGACTCACACAGACGCGCACAGGGAAGAGTAAAAAAAATAAATAGAGAGAGAGGGAGAGAGAGAGAGGGAGAGAGAGAGAAAGAGAGAGAGAGGATCTGCACCCGCAGGTTGTATAATAATAGTAAGTATATAGACTGAAAAAGGAAGTGGTGTGGTTGGTGTGGTTGATGGCTTTGTGTAAGCTGCACACAGTAAGAGAAAAAGAGATAGAGAGAATTCTATGGTAGCTTACATAATTCATTAACGAGTGTGTAAGTTGTAATGACAGACAGACAGATAAACAGAGATAGATAGATAGATAGATAGATAGAGAAGAAAGTGAGATAGAGTGGGTAAGGACTGTTTGGTTGTCTATAAACGGTGGAGGGAAGGAATAAGGATAGCCAAGTGAAGCAGAACAAAAATACCTAAGAGCAAAAACACACAACAGGGAGATACAAAACAAGAGCATTTTTTAACATCGTACCGAGACAAAAGGAAAGCTTTAACAGACTATAATTTTTGACAGAGACTCTTTCTCACAAATATACCCAACAAAATCTCCATGAAGGACCTCAATTGTTTTTGTATATGCAGTACCTGTAGTCTGTTTAATTTAGTAGCATCACATTAACATATTAGTGATATTTAATGGCTGTCGAAACTCAGTGATGGACTAATAATTCTCATTTAATTTCCTCATGCAAAAAGAATTTTCCACACAACAATAATAATTATGCTTGTTACATCTTTTGTTAGTGAACCAAGTATAATTTATTATTAAACTTGGAGAAAAAGGAAGTTGCTTTGTTGGTAATTTATAATTATGGTAATTACTGTAATAGCTATAAATTATTTTGGGTTTAAAACTTGATTCTTTGGGAATACTGCATAGAACATTTTGCCATTATCAATAATGCTGGCAAAGAAACTATTGAGGTTCTACTGTCCTTTTTAATGGGTAATAAGATGTTGGCAAATTGTAAGTTACAGATTCCTCCAAAGAGTACCAAGAAACACAGTGCTCCAGTGTAATGTACTCTTTGATTAAATATTAGTTTAGTAACTCGCTTTGAAAGCCTTAGTAACTTTCAATTTACCAAAAATGTTTATGTCCCTGAACTTGATGTACAGCATATCAGAAACAACATTATATTCTGCTGGTGTTTCTATATACTGTACTGTAAGTCAAAGTGGATTTAAGAACCAGTGTAGACCCTACTGGTGTGCATATTCTACCTTATATACATTCATTCCTTTCATACAGAGATGTGCTGCTTGTAAAGTTCATTTGGATATCATGTCAACCCTTGTATTTTGTATTGTGTATGTAACATTACTACCTCAACTCAAATACTGTACTGTACTGTCTTAACAAAGTCTGTGATGTGCAATGTAGAATGTCTTACTCAGGAATAATGGCAAGTCTGATTCTCGGGTATATAATAATGTCAATAGTATTTGTTTTGTCCCTAACTCTACAGTCTGGTGTTTTGAAGCTTAATCTGAAGACATGTTTTCTTTTAACCCATAAACCACAGTTGATGATGTCAATGCAATTTTCAAATTTGAGCGGTTCCCAACTAGTTTAAGTTTCTCATGGTAGATGGCAGCTTTGGCTGGCCACTACAACCACAAGTCCACGCCCACACAGTCTAGCCAACGCGCTGAGTGTGTGAGGACGGAATCTATTGTCAAAGGAGTGTAATAAGCGTGCATTGAGTGGTGGTCAAGTACAAGTACATTTGGAGACAGCCAAAGGTTTTTACTTTAATATTATGAATAATTTATTCATGTAGGTTTAGTGGTTTAAAAGCTACAAGTCGCCAAATGTTTTTTTACATTTTGTAAAATATCCCCGCGTTGGAGAACGGACACATGAGAATATCCCCGCAATTTAAGGGGTAAGTACAGTATGTCACCAGGAAATATAGAAGACAGGTTCCAAAACCTCTGCAATTTTCCAAAAGGCATTAATCTGGTGTTACTAACTCTCAGTTCTCATACCCAAAGGTCTGTAACATAATGAAGTAAAAGTTTCCAAAATATTTATGTACAGAGTAGGCTACATAGCATTTCTTTACAATCTCTCCTGAATTGTTCACTCTGGGTGATTGAGTTTTATTAATAAATGTTCTACTATTCAATGTCCTTGAACAATGAAGGAAAGTTCTCTATAAATGCATTAAATGTAGTGTTGTGTGTGTGTTATGTTATAGTGTGGTGTAATATATGTAGTGAGCAGCACACCTACTGATGACTCATATACTGTACATCCATCTTATTCCCATTATCATATTACCACATTGTACAAACACAGATATTCTCATTAATCACTACCTTTAAACTGGTGATTGTTGTAACTAAAGCAGCAAGAAGCTCAGCAAGTACTGCACAAGAAAACTAATACGATATCAACAATATTATCAGCTAATATGGACAGTACTATATAGGCCAAAAAAAAAAAGATAAAATAAATTAAATCTCAATAGAGATAAGAAGCAAACTGAGGGAATAAAAACAATGAGACAACCAAACTTGAGGAATGAAGACAATTCTGACAATAATTACAGATTGTGGGAAAAATAACTTCAGCTTTTCTCGTGTTGAGCTGCAAGTGATAAAAGTTGTGATGTACAGTACGTCCGTGTGTCAAGATTCCTCACACTGTGGAACTGTCAAACTAACCTCATCTGTGATAACAACAAAAAGAAGCAGAGGCCACACCAATAGAAGGGAAAGAGGGGGAGGGAGAGGGGGGGAATGGGAGGGACAAAAATTAAACTGTCGGACAGACGAATTGAACTACGGGTCAATGTGGGAGGTGGCCAGGCGTCTGTGTGATAGTCGACCTGCACAATTAAGTTATATACTGACGGGGTTGGTGCCAGGTGTTTTGTGGAGGGGACACTCTTCGGTTCGTCTGGGCGGGTACAGTATGTGGCTGAGGGCTTCGTGTAGGAAAAAGTCACAGGCTGAGAGATGACAGCGACCGGGCACCATACAGCATGTAACCACACCATTGAACCAGCTAGCCACTCTCATCACCCAATCCATGACTTTCCCTCCATGTTGTACCAAGGGCCGCATGAACAAAACCTCAGGGGCTGCACGACGACCAACAGCCCCCGTGCAGTACAACATCTTCACAGAATCATGAGAAGATGTCGTGTAGCGTTGGTGTTCTTCCGTGTGACCCCAAGACAGGAGCCCTCATTGACTGACAACTGAGGACCTTAGCTATTGATTATATAAATTATTCTTGTTGATTGATTGTGGCTGGTCTCTCAGAGGGGGATGATTGATGGGGACTTGAGACACTACGAGCGGCAATGTAAATAAAACATCACAAAGCGTAGCAGTACATTCAAGCAGCTTCATTTACACAGCTCACTTTGTCTCATTTAGAAACACAGGGAGTATGATGAGGAAAATATACAAAACTATAAATAGAGGGATATCCATTAAGAACTCCACTACATTAATTCTTTTTAAGTGTACAGCACAAAAGAAAACAACAAGCTTGCTTTACTCTAACCAGGATATTATAACAGTGAACTGGAAATTAATTTATATAAATATTTGCTGGTTGTGTGGAGTGAGGGGGAGGGGTGGGTGAATTTAAGTAAGCAGGTAAAGCAGCAGGAGACAAAAAAGAGTGACTGAGTGAGTGACTGATTGAGTGAGTGAGTGCATGAGAAAATGAGAAAGAGAGAGAGTGTGTGTGTGCGTGTGTGTCAGAGCAGCACCTCCACACACTCAGTGCGGCAGCACATGTTTTACATATAGACGAGGCAGTAGTAGTAGTAGTATTATATGGCTGTAAGTTACTGTATTGTCAGAGTCAGCTGCTGGGACACATGTAGTGCGAATGATTTGGGAACATGTGCAAGTGCAGCTGAAGTGGGTATAGGTGTGGTGTGTATAATACTGAACCCATATGGTGTATATAATATCACAACAGATGCAGCATATGTGGTTTCAACAGATGCAGCACACACATGTATAATAAATAGCAGATGTGAGAGTGAAGCAGATGTATAGGTGGTTGGTGGTGTGGGGAATGGTGTGGATGCGTAATATGGTTGGTGGTAATGGTAGTGGTAGTGGCTAGGTGGTCGGTTGGTGGATGTGGGGTGGAGGGGTGACATGGCCAGGGGGGTGGTGGTTGTGGAGGGGGGTGAGTGAGGAGACCACAACACCCCCACCCCAGGACAGTGATTCCCCCAGCATCCAAAGATAGGGAAATGTTTTGGGTCTGACAGAGTGGGAAAACAAAGCAACAGAAACAAATCAATCAGTGTGCAAAAGAGACAAGAAATTTTTTTAAATCACACATCTTTTTAAAAATCTTATATATTATCTTTTATTATTGAAATGTGTTCCTTAAGTCCCCTTATCAACACTGCCAATTCCAACGGTTAGTAATATTATATACAGTTAAAGAAAGGTCCTTTGTATACTGTCCGTTAGTGACTGTTTGTTGTATAGCAATATCAACACTGATCCCACTGCAAGACATAAAAACCATTGTCTTAAAAGCAACAACAATATTGCTTCTTAGTTAACACATTCCTTACAAGCTTCCTAAAGATAAAGATTATACAGCCTATGTTGTTGAAAACAGTCAGATGCTAGCTATATAAATATCTATGTTCAATTTATCAAAAGAGGAGCTGGGGTGCTTGAGAGATAAATAGCTAGGAAATAAAAATTGTCTGTACTACAAATTCAGTCTTAAAATCTGCTCCATTGATAAAGTATAATACTGTAGCTTATGCCTATCACATCTTACTGAAAAAATTCAACTATAATGATAAAAACTATCAGTAAAACTTGTGGTGATACCAGTTCCTACATCATTCTTAATTTAGCATTCTGTGTGGCAAAAATTAACATGCAAATTGCTTTTAATGAAACAACTTTAATATTACAAGCTAACTAAAAAAAAAGAAAACACTTCCACACCCCAGCTTTACCTCACTAAATAAAAAACGACTTGCCGCAATCCCTATGATGACAAGAGGCAGCAAACTGGCTAAGAGAACTAAACTAATTACTGGAGCATAAAATTACATCACCCCTAGTCCAAATATAATAAATAAATAACCTTACTAACTAACTGAATGAATGAATGATTCACCGAGACACAACTAATGATAAAAAATAAACTCAATCTTCCCTAAAAACAACGGCATATAGATATAAACATTTAGCATATCATAATATATCTGGTGGAAGGAGATAAATTCAAATGGCAACTTACCAAGCCGACGAGCAGGAAAAAGACGAGAAAGGTGCGGCCAAAGACGGTGTGACAGTAGACATCACCATAGCCCACCGTGGACATGGTCACGATGAGGAAATACACACATGTCCAGTATGACAGCGGATGGGAATTCTCAAACTCCATGGGGTCGCCTGAGTTCTCCAGCTGCGGCAATAAGACAATGGAATAAAAAACACTGCTCACACCTAATGGACCTGTTGGAATTATTGAGGTGATTTATTGGAAACACAAGTACAATACAACTACCACTAAAAACTTACGAGATTGTGTGACCTGTACCATTTAAGAAACCCTGTGATGTAAGGAAAAAATTGGAGTTATACGAGTCCTTCAAACACTGCCTTGAAACACCACCAATATTGAAGGGGCTTGTTTCATGGCATAGTTTGGAGGAATCAGAAGCCACCAACTCTCATTCATGATCACAGGGTCCTTAATGATTGTAAGTATTTGTGTGAAAGTGTTAAACTAATTTCTGGAATCACAAATCTTGCTCACACCTCATGTGACTGTAAAAGTTTTCCAATCATGGTATAAAATTAATAAACGTACAAATGGATACTGTTCTGCCCAAGTGTATAATTCAGGGTCATATAAAGAGGAGGGTTATGGAGTATGGGTCAATGTGATGATATTGAAGACTGGTACACAGACTCCATTTGTTGGGTATGCTGTACACCAAGTTCAAACCATACAAGATATTGGTACAGCAATTATATAGGATGGATTGATATTGGCAAGGAATATTATGTTTTGAAATTTAATAACAAAATCTTAGTAAATATATATAAAGCTGCTTTTGGCAAGAACATTATGTTTTCAAAGTTATTATAAACAAAATCTTAGTAAATATATATAAAGCTAATTTTGACAAGGACATTACGTTTTGAAATTTAGTAAACAATCATAATGAGCCAAGTTACTACTACTGTAGTGTGATTCATACTAATATAATCTTATGAATATGGACACAGAGCTTGTCTTGGTTAAGCAACAATACACAAAAGCATTATTTCTTCTTTCTGTACAGAATATACATAAAATCTTGAGCTACAAATACAAACATATAATATACAAGTAAAGCACAATATCAAAATCTTTCTACAAAACCACTGGACGCGTATCAATCCAACGCCTTCATCACAAACCACCGCTTCCTTCCCCAAACAAATGTTAATCTATGGAACTGAATCATGACTAAGAAACATACACTAAACCTGTAAAGAAAACTGGTTATAGTGTTTGCCTTATACATTCCAACAGAAATATTAGTACTCCTGTCTCTTCTTTTTCATATACTTGCACAATCGTAATGGTGACACCTAACATGCCTAAACAGTATTGTAATGTACAAATGGAATGCTAATTAAATGTTTGGGAACATAAGTAGGAAACTAATAAACAAAAATGTTCATGTTATACCAATTTCTAAAACACCCTCCTCTTGACAACTCTCAAAGCCAGCAACACAAACTAACAATTTCTCAATACAGTATTTCCAGAATGCAAGGTGAGGAGTTTGTAAAGAAGGTGTATGGAAGTGAAGTTGTGGGCTGTGGTGTGAAAGGCAGACCACTAGTAAGATGGCAGAACAGAGTGGAAGAGTATGTAAAGGAGAGAAACATGAGGGGGAGGGGAGGGCTGGACCGAGTATGGAAGGAGTGTTTGAACAGGGAAGACTGGAGACTTTTCTGCCGTGGCCACCCGCTTGGGGGGAATTCCCGGAGAGAACGAGGCGTCAGAGCTATAGATAGATAGTATTTCCAGTATATTAGTAGACTATTGTGCTATACAGAGTGACACACGAGGCATAATGTTAGCCACAGTCAAAGATCAGAAGAACTGAATAGGAAGAACGAACAACGCACTAAGTCCTGGAAGACCCTATAGCCTGATGAAGGAGAGAGAGAGGGACACCAAGCATGAATAAAATAGAAGAAAAAAAAGGAAATCTTGAAGAATTGGAAGAGTGGCTCAGGTCCTAAAGCATGGACGAGAGAGGCGACAGAACTTAAGCTGTCGATAGTACGTTTTATACCCTCTTCTCTGAGGAACACTGTATATAAATATATTGATACCTATGCATTTTTCTACTCAACAGATATTAATTGATACCTCTCAAACTGGATAAGGTGCCTTTATTGAGTAGGTTTTGTTAATGCTTCTTTTGACCTGAAGAACAATAGTAAAGAGTTATTAATAAAGGCTCCCCCTCATACAGTGTTGTTCCTTAACCATTCTGTCAAGTTAATGCATATTTTAATTCACCTCACAAACTATTTACCTATAGCTACAGTTACACAGGGCGCACTACTTTTTGTTAATTGTTATATGAATCTACACCGTTACAAATGACACCCGCGGCCCGTCCACAACAGCAGCAACCACCACAGCAATACCACACATCAGTCTATGGGTCACAGAAAGGCAAAGTCACGGGTGTGGCTTGATGATGGGGAAGATAAGGATGATTAGATTATAGTCTACTGGGCCCATGCAGGCTCTCATAAACCCAATGGTAGAGTACTTATACTGTACTGTTACATGAAGAAAGGACACATAGAGGAGGGACAGCAAACACAAAGGAAAAATAAAGGAGGGACAGTTGAAGTGTTGAAATGGAAAGATGATGACGACAGGTAGTGACTCCACAAACACTACACTATATAGAGCCACAATACCCATCACTAACACTGCCATAACTTTCCTTACATATGACCCTATGAACTGCCAGCAGCACCACTCAAAAAGTATATATACAGATGGGGTGGCGGGAGAACGGTAGATAAACTCCAAGAACTGTTTATCTAGAATATTATAGACAAAGTATTTCACATGGAAGCTTGTCTAATTCTCAGTAGCTATGACATTACAATGACTGAATGGTAACTAGACAATAGGAAGTGAGGTTTCAGCCTTAAGGGAGTCCGAGTCCAGTAGGTTTTAACCAAACTGTACAATCTCTCTTTACAGAATGAAATGTTACACTGTCCACATACCCTTCAATAATTGTAACCCAAATACTATTGTGGATTAGCCATAACTTCACACATCATTAAACACTTTGCTTACAATATCCTTAATTGATAAACATCTCCAGAAGATAAACACATTCTCTCCCGAAATACATAAGTTTGAGAAGAAATCGTATCAGCCAAGTGCTCAAAATCCACAACATTTACTGCAGCCTGAATGAAGCTGGGGTTAAGAAAGTAGCAATAAGGCCCGTCTGTTTCATTCTTTTCCTGGTTTAGAATAAATAAACATACTGTAGCTGGTAATATTAAGAGAAGAATCTCTTGTTGATAAACTAGAGAGCTTGTGACTCCTCCAAACAATGCCATGAAACAGACGACCTCAATGTTAGTAAAAGGGATTTATTTCATGGCTTTATTTGGAAGATTCAACAGAGTTTTAATTTACCACAGAGAGTATCTCTTTCATACAGCTTTAACCTGGTAACTCATTGGCTGATACTGTATGACTTTATACCAATAAATCAGAACTGGAACCAATCCAAATTATCTTTTATATTATTATCAGCAACACTGACACTTACCATCAAGGCAGAATAAAACAGACTATAATATTGTACAGCATAATTTTGAGCTTCTACATCACTCCTTTAACTTTTCTGAGAGGGCTTTCATTATTTGGGGAAACGAACACCACCGATTACTACAAACTCTTCCAAAAAACAGCATCTATACAAAGTGAGTGAGATGTGTCTGTTTTATAGTAAAGCCTGAAGAAATTGGCGGAGTTCAATAAATTTCCCGACAACAACAACAGGCTCCCCAGCTGGACAGACAAGCGCTATGAAATATTATGCACGGATACGACAACGCTTTGACTCTATTTAACCCTTTCACATTGAGGTAGATAAGGAGACAACAGCTGTGGTAGGGATGAAAATCACAGTGACAGACATGGAGGATTGACAGTGGATGAATGAATGGAGATGGAGGGATGGAGGGATAAACAGAGATGACTGGATGGATTGATGAACAGACAGAGGAATGGATGGACTGATGAACAGACAGAGGAATGGATGGACTGATGAACAGACAGAGGAATGGATGGACTGATGAACAGACAGAGGGATGGATGCATTGATAAACAGAGATGAATGAATGGACAGATAAACAAACAGATGGACTGATGGATGGACAGATAAACAAACAGAAATATAGTACTATAGTTAGTGTATTTACATATATATTCTTACTTATTCCCTATAATTGATGAGACAGAAATTAATGATCTTTTCAACTTTTTCAAACATTTGCATGAACATTTTACCATATTCTTTATATTTTTGCTTTGGTACAGTCAGCAGTGTAAACTTCTGATGTCTGTGAATAACTCATGGAGCACTTAAGAACCCAGTGATTGTGTATGAGACTTGGTGGCTTCTGATTCCTTCTACCTTTATGCCACGAAACAAACTCCTTCAATATAAGTGATGTCACGTGGTAATATTTGAAGGACTCGCTAACCTCCAATTTTTTTACTACATCATGGGGTCTCGTAACATTTAAAGTGATGTTTTCTCACAAAAGAAAACTAAAACACTACATTCATATATTCCCCAAAAGATATTTACATAATATGAGAACTGCATACATTACTGACTACACAATAACAGCTAAGTACAAACCATAAAATAATATAGTACAATAGAGGAATGAGGACATGTGAAAGGGTTAAACAATGCAGACATTATAATCTCCAAGGTTAAAGCTACATAAGCAAGTGACCAGCGTTTTACCCCACGTGTGTGGTTTCCATTTCCACCGAGCCACCAAGGGTCACCCGTGTTCTCCAGCTGCAAATGTAAACAAAACATTGCCGGGTCAACTTCTCCAGCTCTCATTGTAAATAAAAATAATGCCAAGTAAACTTCTCCAGTTCTGAATGTAAACAAAAATAATGCCAGGTCAACTTCTCCAGCTCTCAATGTAAATAAAAATAATGCCAAGTCAACTTCTCCAGCTCTGAATGTAAACAAATAAATAAATGGCAGGCCAATACTGCAGCAAAGTATTTAATAATTAATTTTATTCTGTTGGTACACAAGTTTCTTATTGTGTCCACCAGAAGGCATAGCAACATCAGACAAGGAGAGTCTTTCCCAACTCGCTGCATTTATATCACACGAGAGCAAAGTCTGTCCTTCTCATCACCTTTGATCAGTATGAGGTAGTCTTTAATATTTGCTGCATATTGAAAAAAAAATATATACCAAATAATAATAAAAATAAAGGGGGCAGATGGTCTTTTGCACCTTAGAGGAAGGGGCAGTATAGAATGCCCTTTTATTCGTATTACAGGAGGAAGTAAGGATAAAAAAAAAAACTTAAATATAAAACTTATAATAATACTGTAATTTAAAGAATGTTGCCACTTGCATTGGAGGGGGGAGAGTGAATACACCAAACCTCAGAGCGCTGCATCAACACTTACACCTTGACATACAGTACTTCAGGTCTGTATCATCTCTGCTGCACCAATCATTCATTTTTTAAGTTTTTGCTACAGCAATCTATTAACTCATCCCATGTTCTTAAAATTTGTGCTGCAATAGTTGTGTAGATTCTTGTCATTCTAATTAAAAGGACGAAACGTGATGCTACAGGTGTACTGGAGATTTACATTTCCACCAAACTGTGGCATAAAGTAAACCATCTTTGGTGAGATATTGTAATCTGTTTCAAGGCTCAAACCCTTGGCTATTTAAAAAACCTGAAGCTCTGTCTCATATGTATTTCCATCGATGGAACACAATAGCAGCAGCAAGCAATAACCATGACCAGTCAAAAATACAAGCAATTTCTAGTGGGTAAAACTAAGAGTGTTCTGTACTATAAGAATTGTAACTTGTCATAAAAAGTTGTTCTTGTGGTATTTTAACTTAAAATAATAATGATGATGTATCCTGAGTCTGCTAATAATTAAACCATGTCACTAATACTAATAACATGTACTAATAATTATTTATTCCTATTGTTGTATGATAGCATGTAAATATTCACAAGCATTTTTTCACTAAACCAACAAACTTATAAAACTGTCATGGCCGTTTGCATCAAGAGAGGTTGGTGACGAGGCAGATTACAAAAGTTTTCTCTCTGTTAACCTTCAATACCCACTACAGTAAAACTATTAGATAATGCTGGAATCCTACCTTGCTTTGCATCGTTTCATTAGCTATCATTCTCATTTTTTGTGTGTTGGAGTTTTCTTGTAACTCACGCAAAACTCATCACCAACATAAGTAATTCTCAACTAATCTTGTGTCCCTCATCAATTTATGCAGCTACTTAAGGCTTATAGTGTGCTCTTCTCCTAACATGTTACTCTTCTATCACCAATACTACTGTAGATTTCAAGTCTACCATGAACAAAAATGTACAACCACCACAAAGTTATATGAAGAGATCAGTCATAAAGAATAATAATATCGGTACTTATATAATCATAACTTTGTCCTACTGAACAAACAAACAAACGTAACAAACCACATGCCTACACCATCAAATGAAAGTAACCTATGCATCCAACATCATAATAAACCTATACTGTATATCATCACCTTCAACCACCTTCATCCAACCTACACTTGCAATACTATCCTTTTCAACCACCTTCACCCAACCTACACATCCAACATTCTTCAATATTATCCTCTTCAACTCTCTTCATCCAACCTACACTTGCAATACTATCCTTTTCAACCACCTTCACCCAACCTACACATCGAACATTCTGCAATATTTTCCTCTTCAACTCTCCTCACCTAACTTATACATCAAGCAATACTATCCTGTTCAACCACCTTCACCCAACCAATGCATCTATTGCACCACCTACACCCAACCTTTACACTGGACGAATTACCAAATGAATGATGCCGGCGCCAGTGAGCCAGACAGCGATGAAGATGGAGCAGAGTTGTGCCAGGCGGATGCTGGAGGAAGTCTTGAGCACGTTGAGGTACTGCAGGATATCAGGCACCGACATCAATCGCAGCGCTCTCAGGAACCTCAGACCTGACGATATACATGTTGTTGTACTCTATTTGATAACACATAACATTACTGTACTGTAATCTCTTTAGTAACATTACTATACTTTACTCTTTTTGGTAATGCAACAAGGCATTGCTTTATTCTTTTTATAAGCTCTCCAAGACAAATCTATACATACATGATTAGGTTAACAATTCTAAATATAATAATCAGGATCACTACATAATTCACCAGATAACATAGAATTATCATTTAACATTTAAAATACCCAGTACTGTATCTAAATAATACTGTCCATTCATCATAGCTAAAGTCAAAGAAATACACAGTAAATATCAGCTGAGGCAAAGCTGAGAGATCCAATTAATGAAAAACATAAGACTTTCTACACAAGACTATACAGTACAGTAGCCTAAATCATTATCCTATACAGTACATCCATGTAACAATGAGTTGTAAGTAAGGACATCTATGGTGTCAATGATGGCTCTATTGTTTTTTTTTCTATGGAGCCATCGTACCAGTACCCTGCCACCGTTAACACCATGGATTTTCATGCATAAGGCTCATTGTTGTAACTTTACTTTCCAGATTGGTGGAGCCGTGTTGTGGCTGAAGTTTTGAGACCTGGCATTTTGTTGTCTCTACTCCTTCATTACCTACCCAGTGTTGCCAAACTTCTCTTCCTGTAAAAGTTTGAGTCCCGTGAGCTTTAAGTCATGGCTCAGAGGCACTCACTATCACTACCCCCACTCATGGGAGATATTGCCTCTATTCCTAGGGTAAAACCTCAATGGATTTAAACTTTATAGGAAGATAAGATTGTCAAGGCTAGACATGTAATGTGGGAGTTATTGCCTTGATTACTGGTCATACAGTAATCTAAAGGATGTGAACTTTATAGGAAGACAAGATTAACAAGGCGATGTGTGTAATGTGGGAGTTACTAGCTTGATTACTGAAGTCATACAGTAAATAAGGAGATGAGGATAACATGAGAATGGAGACAACTGTTACTATAGTCTATATAGTTACCATGGAGACTCACCTATCCACGTGCGGTCCAGGTATATACTGACGAAGGATGGTGGGATGGTGAAGTAGTCTACGAAGGAGTACATCTCCAACATGAACCACAGCTTATCACTGGCCGCTATAAACTGTAACACACACCAACTCAGGTTAAAGGGGTGCGGGAATAGGGGGACAGGCTTGGGGGGGAGTTAGGGGGACAGGCTTGGGGGGGAGTTAGGGGGTCTTGGGGGGTGCGGGAGTAGGGGGACAGGCTTGGGGGGGTTAGGGGTGTGTGGGAATAGGAGACAGGCTTTCTACCCACCCCAAGCCTGTCCCCCTATTCCCACACTCCCCAAACCTGTCTCTTACTCCCGCACCCCCTTAATGTTCACTTCACACAGGATGAGTTTATACACCAAAGTCATTGTACTGTACATATATTGCCAATTCAGTTACCTATAAATAACATTACATTTCTTAGGACTTAAAAAGTAAAAATTATGTACCGTATATATTACTGAGTGAGAAAGTCACTTCTATTCATGACTTCAGGTATAATATACAAATTTGTTGTTCTAACTCAATCTTGAGTACCATCAACAATCACAACAAAAATAAACAAAACACAGGTGAACTGGAATGTACTTATAACAGAAATTTCATACAATCCAGAATTTCTATACAGTGACCTTCTATTCTTTTATATTAGTTTGATACTAGAATATATCAAGGGGATAATATAATGCAGGCAAACTGTAGCACCTATTTTCTCCAAACAAAGAGGTAGTCTGTGTCCTGGCATAGTTTGGAGGAATCCACAGCACTCCAATGCACAAAAAAAAAAAAAAAAAAAAGATTCTCCCCTCATAAACTAAATATTGTATTACGGGTCAGAAAAAGGATGTTCTCATACTTACTCGTATAAAAAAGTAGACCATAAAAAATATATTAAAGGCTAAGTCTATTTGTTGTGTGGTGTTGGCGCTCCATGGCTGGCAATGCTCCACACCATCCCTGCGGATAATAAAACGCATTAGAAACAATCAATTAGCATCATAATTATCAACAACACACATTATGCATTGCTATTTAGGTACAGTAGAAAGAATTTTTTTTTTTTAGTTTTTTTTTTATACAGTTAGTGATGAAGGCGAGGACAAACACACATTATGCATTGCTCTTTAACTAGTGGTTTTTTTTTTTTTTTTTTTTTGTACAGTAGTGCTTTTTTTTTTTACATTTAGTATATAGGTTAGTGAGGAAGGTGAGGACAAACAAAGGCTACAAATTCACTTAAGGACCCTGTGATCGTGTATGAGACTCGGTGGCATCTGATTCCTTCTGACCATGCCATGAAACAAGCTCCATAATTTTATACAGGTGTGTGTGTTTCGTAGCAATATTTCAAGGACTCGTTTATTTCCAATTTTCTGACTACATCACACACAGGGTCACTTAAGGTGGTAGTACAGTACAGTCTTGGTAAATCTGGAGCAATAGATTCCTCCAAACTATTCCAAGCAACAGAACACCACCAGTAGTTTTGTTCATTTGGTCGTGTTTCCTGGCATACTTTGGAGGAATCATGGCACTCCAATGTAACAATAGTGAATTACCCCCTTAAAGGAAGACTACAGGATTGATACTATAGGTTTGATACTAAGGGCCATATTCAAGAACATTTGTGGTGTATACAATGGCTCCGTAGAAAGATAATAGAGTCGTTGTACCGGTACCACACCATCATCAACACCATACACAGATGTTCTTGCATACGACCAAAATATTAGAATACTTTTGAAGGTAAAACATTAGAATGCGTGTGACAGTAAAACATTAGAATGCCTTTGACGGTAAAACATTCATATTCATAAATCTTTGAACGGTTTTTATTATTTATACTATATACTGTACATGATACAGTACTTCTGAAAAACACCACCTTTTTTTTTTCCAAATGTTACGGCACTATAGTTTTTGATGCATGACAAAATTTGATTAGATTTTTTTTTCTATATGGTAAATATATTACAGTTGGAAGTTCAGTAATAATAATAAAAAAAAACTTACAATCTTAATTAAGGACCCTGTGATTGTGTATGAAAATAATATTGGAGTATACCGATTTCTTCTGACGGTATTATTACAGAAGTACTGTGTTCTTACCGGTATGTTTGTAAATCTCCAAGAGAAACACCATAGATGAAGTCTATAATTTTTTTTTTTTTTATATGATCCGACACTGGACATAGGCTTAATCAAGCCCGTTATCGTGGCCCAGGTCAACTGATGCTCACACACACACACGTCACGACTTCCGAACTGGTACCCAGCCACAGAGAGAAGGAAGTGAGGGAGATTCCCAAATACTGCAGCTGTTATGGTAAAGTCATGGTCTAATGTACTGCAACACCTTCCAATGAGATGGCTTCGAAAAATGATCCGAAACTATAGCTGTTGGTGTGTGCAAATTTGGTTCATAAAATTAACTCAAATAGCTCGCTTTTATTCACCAGGTTGCAGTACATTTGACCATGACTTTACCAATGTGTGTGTTTTACGACGTTCGGTGGCCTTATAGTTAGTACCTGATACTCAAATCGGAAGAGTAAATATTCTCAGGCCCTCAAATAGTGGGTAATGATACTAAAATATACAATATAGTGAATGACGTACTTCTATAAATTTACCGCTCCTTTAATTAATGTATAATTTATAGGTGTGTGTGGGTTTCGTGGCAATGTTTGAAGGACTCATATTAACTCCAATTTTGATCAGGTAAGGTCAGACTAATTTCAAAATGCCCCATTTGAATATGCCCTATCTTGGAAATAGGTCATAGGTTTGGGTCACACCGTTCACTGACCCTTATTAATTATAGTCTAGTCATTCCTGGTTAATAAAGTACTCAGCCACCCACCATGGAAGGACAGTGACTCAATAACCAGTTGCTCCCGTGTACTGTACTTCACACTCACAGTCGGGTAAAGGAGGTAATATTTAAAATTTCTAATAAGTTAGAGAAGGCCAATAGAGCATCCTTATTAATAAAGTTCTCACGTGTATAATATAGGCTTACCTATTATTATTATTATTATTATTAAGTGGGAGCTAGGTTTTAGAAAATGGCGCCAAGACGTATTGCGTACGGATTTGGCGCGAAATAAACGCTATATGATTTATAAAAACTTTTTTTTTTCTAGAAGAATTAACGCATATGTTAACATAATTCTGTAATAAGGCCTCCATAGACTATGAATCATGCCTGCTCAAACTGGGTGGTTGTACAGTCATAACTGTGGTGTGGGTGTGATGGATATTTGCACAAATGACTGATCCATATCCAACAAACTTCTGGTCAATCACATGCTTGTATAGTGATGCATGATAATGTGTGGTGACTGCTCAGTATGCTTGATGTATAGTGTGTGCTATATTTAAATGATTGCACAGTTACCTACAGTTTGCACAAGCATGAAAAACAGTCAATGGATCGATTGGCCTTAATTTAATACATAATGTGTAGCTGATGCAAAACAAAAATCTTAAGGAGGTGCGAGAATAAGGGGACAGGCTTGGGGGGGTTTTAGGGGCGTGCACGAGTAGGGGACAGGCTTAGGGGGATTTTAGGGGGTGCAGGAGTAGGGGACAGGCTTGGATCTTTTTGGGGGGGTGCAGGAGTAGGGGACAGGCCCCCTTAATCGTATTAAATATAATCATCACACCTATACACTATACAAAACACAGAACACTTATAACATTACATACAACATTATAGTATAGTACTTTTACATCTATACACATATTCACACACAATATGGGACCTTGTGTGTGATGTAGTCAGAAAACTGGAGGTAAATGAGTCCATCAAATATTGCCACGACACACACACACACACACACACACACAGGCAGTACTGTAGACCTAATAGTATTCTATATGGAAGGAGCTTGTTTGTTTCGTGATATGGTCAGGGGAAACAGAAACCTCCAGTTTTCATACACGATCATGCACAGGGTACACAAACATGAACTAAAAGACACACCTTCCAGAAAATAAAATATACTAGAATGAAAAGACAGTCGTCACAATACAATGCTTAACTTTAACATGGAACGAGATAATAATAATAATAATAATAATAATAATAATAATAATAAACATTATTATTATTATACAATGAGACTATATATACTACTTTTGGTGTCTAATTAAAACACACATAAATACACACATAGATGTCAAGAGCTACCACGTGCCTATATAAACATTCTGTCTTCCAGAAATAAATATACATATATATACACAGTTAAAGCAACAACAACAACAACAACAATACTAGTTTCTTCGATAGGCTATAGTCGGTTAAATTTGGAGTCTAGTATTTTCTCCAAAATAATAATAATAATAATGGTAGTAGTAGTAGTAGATAATAGTTGTTGTGATAGTGGTAGTTGTAATGTAGTTGTTGTGATAGTGGTAGTTGTAATGTAGTTGTTGTGATAGTGATAGTTGTAATCAATGGAGACTCCGATAGTGGTAAGCAGAGGGAATGTTAGTGGTAGTTGGAAAAGGATGGTAGGAATGATAGTGGTAGTGGAAGTTGTGGTAGGTAGACAGGAATGGTAGTGGTAGTTGTGGTAGGTATATAGACGACTGGTAGCCATTAAAAAACCCAGTGTTGTGGTGTTGGTATGGTAGTGAATGGTAGGTAGGTAGTATAGTATCTTATAGTTGATAGTAGTGGTGATAGTGAGTGGTAGACAAGAGTTATGGTAGACTGGTGTTTGATTAATAAAGTAGTAATACTATTAGTATTAGTACTAGTAGTAGTAAGTGGTTAAGTTAGTAGTAATAGTAGTTGTTGTTCCAGAAGGTGTCTGGTCGAGCAGCCCTGAGCTCCTGGTCTGTACCACCAGCCTTCCTATACAGTGCCCTCAGTGAGTGTATGTTGTGTTGTTGGTGAGTGTTATTGTGTACCTGTACGTTGCAGTCTTCCATAATGTGCTTAATAGGGTAAGGTGCTGTGTTGCATCCTGGACAGGTATCTACAATGGTTCCATCCAGCTTCTTCTGTTATGTCAGAAGGGCTGAGTGGTGGCCACAACGCAGCCTGGCCAGGTGGACTCTGCTGTCCTCTCGGGGAAGGGAGGATTCAAATGGGTGGATGTCAGGAGGTCGTGCATACAGCTGTGTGTTGTTTTTGAGTGTTTGGATGGACTGATGAGTGATTTGAGTATGGATGTGTTTCTGGAGATTGGTTTGGGGTGAGCAAGGTGTAAGAGATGATAGTATTTGTGTGTGATATGGTGTGCTGTGCTAGGTGTTGTTTTGATGTTTCTTGGCATGTGTGGGTGTTGTGTCATGTAGTGTAGTGGATGGTGTGGGTTTGTGGAGGCTGCAGCAAGTGTTTGTGTGCCTCTCATGTCAAGATGATCCTTGATTTTGAGAACTTTGGTTTCATGGTGTAAGTGGTGTGTAATAGGTGTGGTAGCTGTGCAGCCTGTAATTATCTTTAGGTCTCTGTTCTGTTCTGTATGGTCTGAAGGGTGTTGTGATGAGTCTCAGTGAGGTTTGAGGCCAGTAGTAGCAGTAATAGTACGTGGTTGAGAGATTGTAGTCGTAATAGTAGTTACAGTAAGTGTTTGAGAGTCGTTAGTACGAGTAGTAGTAGTACCAGTAGTAGCCTGTGATACTTCAGTAGTAGTAATAACAGTAATAGTAGGTGCAGTGGGTATTAATACAACTTGCCGGGGGGGGGGTACATTTAACATATATATATACAGTGAGTGATGACGTGTACGTAATAAGTACATAGAGTACATAGTGAAGATATAAACATTGAATATAGAGTGCCAGTGAACAGTATTGTACTTGTTCTGGTGCCTGGCTACTGAGGGAGTACAGTACATCTTTATCTTGGACAACGGTTCACACACATCACGCCAAAAATATCTAGATAACATAATAATAATAATAATAATAATATACGGTTGATATTCTCTCTCTCTCTCTCTCTCCCTCCCTCTCCACTGGGAAAAATATGATTATTTTCTTTGTACTGCATAAATAAATATAGTTTAAAAAATCAAGCTATGCAAAAATCCCAATAAATAAAAAAAATGCACGTCAGAAACACATAATAATAATAATAAAATAGGTTAGGCGTGTATCCCAATCATCGATGATATTCTATACTGAGAAAAGCGCGGGAAATTATGGTGCGAAAAAAAGCGCGAGAAATTTTGGTCCTGAAAAAAAAAAAAAAAACGCGGGAAATTTTGTTGAGAGAAAAGCGCGGGAAATTTTGGCGCGAGAAAAAAGCGCGGGAAAATTGTTGACGGCTGGAGCGGCGGGAGGAGTGTGTGTGTACCGTCACCCAATGTATATATGTACACAATACTCACTTCATTCTATAGCAGTTGGGGGTTGTTGATGATGTTGTTGTTGTTGATCGCATCGGCGGTAAAAAAAAAAAAAAAAAAAAAAGGAGAGAAATGAATGAACTTGGTAATAAGCCTCCAAAAGTCTCATCTATAGTTAATAAAAATGAAACGTATATAATATAAAATTGCAGGCTTAATAAATTGCTGTTGATGCTCTCTCTCTTCAGTTTTCCTCTGTGTTTGTGTGTAAATAATAATAATAATAATAATAATAATAATAATAATAATAATATATAGATGTATATTGGTAAATTGGAGGCTTCTGATTCCACCTGACCATGCCACGAAACAAACAAGCTCCTTCCTTATAGGTGTGTGTGTGTGTGTGTGTGTGTGTGGAGGGGGGAGGGCGGTAATTACAGTGTGTGTGTGTGTGTGTGTGTGTGTGTGTGTGTGTGTGTGTGTGTGTGTGTGTGTGTGTGTGTGTGTGTGTGTGTTTCGTGGTAATATATGAAGGACTCATTTATCTCCAATTTTCTAACTACATCACACACAGGGTTTACCTTAATTAAAGTGTTATGACATTCGTGTATGACTGTGTGTGTGTGGTGGGGTGGGGATGGGGGGGAAGGGGGGTAAATGCAGTGTGTGTGTGTGTGTGTGTGTGTGTGTGTGTGTGTGTGTGTGTGTGTGTGTGTGTGTGTGTGTGTGTGTGTGTGTGGAGGGGGAGGGCGGTAATTACAGTGTGTGTGTGTGTGTGTGTGTGTGTGTGTGTGTGTGTGTGTGTGTGTGTGTGTGTGTGTGTGTGTGTGTGTGGAGGGGGGAGGGCGGTAATTACAGTGTGTGTGTGTGTGTGTGTGTGTGTGTGTGTGTGTGTGTGTGTGTGTGTGTGTGTGTATGTGTATGTGTGTGTGTGTGTGTGTGTAATTACAGTGTATCTATGTAATGTAATTGTAGTAATATTATGAAATGCATAATGAATAAAAGTTAATGAGAACAGGAGGCTTGGAAATGCACATCTAATGAATAATAAAGCGACAAGGTAATGAGGAAATGAATAATGAATATGATAATGAAAAGGTTATAAGGTAATGCTTAATGAATGAGAGGGGAATTACGAATGAATAATGAATAAAATAATGGGAAAGAGAGTTAGCAAGGATAAGCTACAGATAATGAATGAGAATGAGAGGAATTACGAATGAATAATGAATAAAATAATGATGAAGAGAGTTAGCAAAGATATAGATAACGAATGAGAATGAATGAATGAGAGAGGAAATAGGAATGAATAAAATAATGAGAAAGGCAGCTAGCAAAGATACACATATAGTGAATGATTGAACGATAAATACATAATGCATACAAAACAACAACACAAATAATAATGTTGTATTGTAGTTACATAATAATAATGTTGTATTGTAGTTACATAATAATAATGTTGTATTGAAGTGACTCTGTAATTAGCAAAACAACAAACTTAATAATAATAATAATGTTGTATTGCAATTACGTAGTTTTACATTTTCTATATGTTGTAAGCCCTCAAAAAACAACAGTGTGTGTGTGTGTGTGTGTGTGTGTGTGTGTGTGTGTGTGTGTGTGTGTGTGTGTGTGTGTGTGTGTGTGTGTGTATGTGAATTCTGGTTATGCATGATCTACGGTACTAAATATATTATCATTATCACTCAACCAACTCGCTATATACTCGTACTGTCTGTCTGTCTGTACACACTGCACCAGAAACGAAAGAAAGAAAAATATATATAAAAAAGAACGAGAAGAAATATATATGTAACGATTGAGTAAAAGTGGAGAGTGCGCAAAAAAAAAAAAAAAAAAAAAAAAAAAAAAAAAAAAAAACGTACAAAGCGAAATGGGAAAAAAAATGTGTCGCATGTTGAGGCCACGTTCAAGTCCAGAGAAATGTCATCATCACTTTTCATCATCATCATCATTTTTTATATTTCATTTTTTCTTTTACACAGCTCTTATCATCTTATCTTAGCTTTCATTACAGGCCTGGAGTATAGTAATAGATAGAGGATGTAAATAGAAGGAAATAAAGAAAAGGAGGATAAAGAGAGAAGAGAAGGATAGAAAGAGGATGTAAATAGAAGGAAAGAATGTGGATGTAAAGAGAAGGAAATAAAGAAAAGGAGGATAAAGAGAGAAGAGAAGGATAGAAAGAGAATGTAAATAGAAGGAAAGAATGTGGATGTAAAGAGAAGGACATAAAGAAAAGGAGGATAAAGAGAGAAGAGAAGGATAGAAAGAGGATGTATATAGAAGGAAAGAATGTGGATGTAAAGAGAAGGAAATAAAGAAAAGGATGATAAAGAGAGAAGAGAAGGAAAGAAAGAGGATGTAAATAGAAGGAAAGAATGTGGATGTAAAGAGAAGGAAATAAAGAAAAGGAGGATAAAGAGAGAAGAGGAGGATAGAATGTGGATGTAAAGAGAAGAAAATAAAGAAAAGGAGGATAAAGAGAGAAGAGAAGGATGATAAAGAGAGAAAAGAAGGATAGAATGTGGATGTAAAGAGAAGGAAACAAAGAAAAGGAGGATAGAAAGAGGATGTAAATAGAAGGAAAGAATGTGGATGTAAAGAGAAGGACTGGAGTATAGTAGTAATAATAATAAGGTGTATTGATCGGACTACTGAGGTAATACAGTGTTGGTAAATCAGGAGCAAATTAATTCTCCAAAATATTCCAAGCAAAAACAACAAGTACCATTATTTACGTTCATCTGATCTTGTTTACTGGCAACACTTTCTGCTCCTCAACAAACATACAAACACACATACATAGGCTACATACACACATACATACAAGTGCTGGTGGAAATGAATAACAAGTATACTGTAAATACATATACCATCTTATATTGATTATACATAAATGCATACATTC